>CCAG010009031.1:0-18550 GCA_001077435.1 Glossina morsitans morsitans | reverse complement strand
GTGTGGTAAGTGGTGGTGGCTCCTGCAGTTAATTTTACCGCTTGGTGGCGCTGGTGCGGCTGTGCCTCTGTCCTGTTGTTGGGGTGTCTTTTTTGTTACATATTTGTTATATATATAATTTTAAACACAACACTTCGCCTCGAATATACGATATTAGTGCACTAAGTGAGATATTTCTAGAATATCTCATAATTTAGAATTTGGTGGCGAAGGGTGGCCAGAAAGTTGGTCCAATAAAAGGGGGTGGTGCTAAACGCAATCACAGTCCGTCCGACGTGTCGGATAGCGACATCGCGGTTGAGGTAAACATGCGCCGTAGTGACTCGTTGCCTACGGTTTCCAGCTCTCGGTCGGTGAAGAGGTGCAAGGCCAAAACTGGCACTGCGGTTTCACCCGCTGCCTCCGTCCCTGTAGTGGGCGCGGCAGATTCCGCGGCTAGCAGACCAGTGCGTGCGGAGGAGCGGAATGCTGCTGTAGAGTCGATTGGCAAGGTGAAGGCGATTACCAATCGCCTGCAGAAATGCGTCCTTTCGCCGGACAACGTCTCGCTAGATGCTGCCGGTGAGCTTTTGAGCCTCGGTGGTGAATATGAGGCAGTCCTCTTCGTCCTAATGGCCCCCCCAATAACGTCGATCTCTACCCCCGTTGTTGAGGCTGCAAGGAATGTTGTACCGCCAAAGCCAGTGGAAACTTGGTCTGTAGTTGTCCGTAGTGGGAATACTGCGGACACATCTAAGGAGGTGGTTAAGAAGGTGGTAGAACAGATCGGACCGATGTTGGGCGTTAGGGTCCATGGTATTAAACCAATCCGCGGGGGTGGTCCGTAGTTCGGACCCCATCCGTTGCGGAGAGAGAGAAGATTGTGGCCAACGCAAAGTTTAGGGAAGTCGGGCCTGACGTTTCTATCGTCAACAAACTAGGCCCGAGAATGTTGGTTCAGTCTGTTCATCAGAAGTTAAGTCCGTCCGCTTTTATGAATAAGCTTTATGAGATGAACCTTAAAGGTTTATTCTCCAGTCGGATGGAATTTGACGACCAGGTCCGCCTTGTGTCGAAACCATGGGCAGATGCTGACAGCGAGACAAATGTAATTTTGGAAGACGGTAGCACTGCCATGGATTGCCTTTTGGGCGCTGGTAGGGTGTATGCTGAGTGGATGTCGTTCTCGGTACGCCCATGTCTTTCCGCTGTCTCAGCTTTGACCACAAGGTCAAAGATTGCAGGGTTAGGGGGATTGTTTGTCGACACTGTGGTCAAAGTGGTCACATATACAGTGTGTGTACGAACGCCGCACTCTGTAGAAACTGCGAATTTAGGGGGCTTCCAGCGGGTCATCTCATGATGTCCTCTGCCTGTCCTGAATAAAATAGAATGGTTGCTAGGGTGGCAGCTCGTCATTACATATGGCCTTGCTCATACTCCAATATAACTGCAATCGCAGTTATAACGCGCTGTGTGAGTTCGTCCAGTGTATGCGTAAGGTAGGCAGCGGGGTGGCGTTGGTACTGGAGCCGTGCGTAACCGGTGGTAGGCTCAAGGGTCTACCTGCGGATATGCGTGTGTCCCTCGACCATAACAGCCACTCCGCTGTCCTTGTGAATGATGTGAATGTTGAAGCCACACTTGTCCTGGCAAGTAGTCACGGTGACTGTGTGTCCGTTGAAGGCCCATACGGAAGGTTGTTCTGTGCAAGCCTTTACTGTAAATTTAATCAAGAACTGGATGACTACCTTCTGGCGACACCCCATTGATCCTGGGGCTGGATGCTAATGCTTGCTCACCCCTATGGTTCAGCAAGATGCCAGAACGCATTTCCGGCTTAAGCAACCAAATAAAGGGTGAAGTGCTGCCTGAGTGGTGTATAACCAGAAGTGTCCAGGTGTTAAATGAGCCGAGTCAATGGTTCACTTTTCATGGTCCAGTTGGGGCTAGTGACATTGATGTGACTATTGCCAATAGGGCAGCAATGGGCTTGTTCGATTTTTCATGGAGGGTGAAAGGTGGTTGGGGAATTAGCGATCACCAAGTTACTGAAGTGGTGATGAACTATACCCCGGCCACGGTTGTTGAAGTTGACGTCAAACGTTGGCGTACTTCCGGGGTAAACTGGGACACCTACGGAGTCCTTATTCGGGAAGCAGTCATTGCGATGCCGCTCGGGGATTTTCGGAGGAAACTCTTAGACGAGCAGGTAGATCACATAACTGAATCAGTTTGGAGTGTCAACGACTTGCTCTTCGAGAGATGCCGCAAGGCAAATCAAAGAGGTGTAAAGTGGTGGACACGTCGTCTGTCCGAAAAAAGAAAGGCTGTCCGCCGCCTTAGAAGACAGTTCCAGCGGGCGAGAATGTCTAATGCTGCGAATACTGTTCAGCTAAGAATCGAATTGAGGCAATGCCTCAATGACTGCAAACGCATGCTTATTGAGAGTAAAGAGGACGACTGGAAAAAATTTGTGTCCCGCAATCGTGATGATCCTTGGGGTCAGGTCTACCGTGTTATCAAGGGAAAAAAGTCCTTGGAGATAAGCGGTATTCGTACTTCTAATGGAGTACTATCATCTTGGAGGGAGTGTCTGAATGCATTACTGGACACATTCTTCCCTGGGTAGGATCATGAGGTGCTTCCCAGTATTGGGTCTTCGCCTCTTGCCCCTCCCTTGGAAAAGTATGAAGTTGAGTATGCAATTTCCAATGTCAGATCAAAAAGATCGCCAGGTATTGATGGAATTACCGGGGAGATCGCTAAAGCCATCTGGAAGGTTATTCCTGATTACATGTATACGACTTATTGTCTGTGTCTGTCTGAAGGCTCTTTTCCACAGCAGTGGAAAATGGCAAATGCTGTGTTTCTTTTGAAATCACCTGATAGGGTGAGGAGTGATCCTTCGTCTTATTGAGACATCAGTCTTCTCCCAGTACTTGGGAAAGTTCTGAAGAGGAAAATGATTGAGAGGCTTGAGATGATTCCTACTCTTAGTCTGTATGATAGGGAGTTCGGCTTCCGCAGCGGCCTCCGTACGGAAGATGCCTGGCTGCACGTGCAGGCATGCATCAGGGACTGTAACGAAAAATATGTCTTAGACATATTTCTCGACTTTAAGTGTGCGTTCGACCATCTCAACTGGCATAACATACTCGCTAGGCTGGGAGAGGTAAACTGCCTGGAATTTAAACTCTGGGCTAGCTATTTCTCCCAGAAGCGAGCTTGTGTTGTTGGTAGAAACCACATTGTCTTCAGGGATGTGACAAGAGGCTGCCCGCAAGGATGCATCAGTGAACCATTTATATGGAACATTATGATGCATTATTTAATAATATATGGTGTATTTTATTAAGAATAAGTTTGTGATACTAACAGCCTGAATTCAAGTGAAGAAAAGGTTGGTGCTACGTTTACGTTGACAGATGGAGTTGGTAATTTTTCGTTGTATAAATGGTTGAACATCCCATTAACAGTAGCTACATAGTCTTATTGTAATCGTCTAATCTTGATGGAGAAACTCGACATATCATGACTAATTTTCAGGACTCTTTCTTTAATTTGCACCCTTGGCATGTGTATATCAACGCACACACTTGTTAAAATACTTTGCACTTGACATGTTGAATGTGTTTTTAAAATTAATTTTAGCGCCCTGGCACAGATTTTTTTATATTTCCATGGGCGTTGTTAGTTATTCAACAAATGCGCTTTCATTTTTCGAAGTTAGCGTGTGGCAAATACGTGTATTGCAAATTTGCTGTAGATTGTAGACCCATTTACAAAATGTATTTTTTTATCCTTTTACAAAATATCAAGATACTATCGAAGTTTTTGATTTTATCATAAATAATGCTTTTGCCGACACAAATTGAATTTTCAAATTACATTTCTCCTCTTTTCTCTCAAAAGAGTGTCTCTCTCGTTTTAGTCCCAAGAAAAGTAACGAAAGTCCGGAAATTCGAACTTGCCGTACCTTCGTTCGAGATCAGCTCTAATGAACTGCGAAAAGGATTAGCTTGTCTTCTATTCGCTCCATTACTGGCTGCTAGTGCGACATAATTGGAGGCTCTGAAACTATTCTCATGTAGACTACACGAAAATACCTATAATATCTTACAATAAATAGTGGACCAAAATGAGTAATAAGTACTTTGTAACATCACAAGTAAGTCACAAGAAAAGACTGTAAAAAAATGAACATGATACATATCGAACGGAAAAATTCTATAAATTCATTATTTTAGAAAAAGTAATTCAATTTAACCTCATTCTGAGCCATATCTTTGAATAAATAACATGCAGATGTAAAATAAAATTAGAAGAAATAAATAAAATAAAAGAAGAAAGCCCATCTTATTCGAATATTTATTAAAACACAAATTCCACGCTTTCTCACTCGTCTTTCGCGGTCTCTTTGTCAGACACATAATACGCACCAGTTGAAGGTATGAAAGTCATTAGATTGTTTTAATGTTCTTATTCTCGTTTGAGCGGTCATACTTTGGATTGTAGAGTGGCCTCCGCCCAGAACACTCTCCAACGCAATCAATATTTTGTTTCATTCGAATTGAGCAATTAAGAAACCATTCAGAGATATAGTTGGACTCTTTATCACCCGTAACTCCTTGCAGGCGCAGTTTGTGGTTAAAACAAAAGACAATGCTTCTTAGAAAATTTTAGTTCAGAAAATAGTTGTTTAAACATTACGGTTAGATTGGAGAAATCTAGAAAATACTTGCAATAAAAAAACCTGTCTGTGTATTTTGTACGCGACAAACAAATGTATCCGAACAAACATTTCACGTTTGACACATCAATCAAAAGTGTACATATAATCTAATAATTCAGTATATGGAGCAATTGTGACAACGAATATTTTAAATAGTGACAGCTGCTAAATAAAATTGTCTCAATCGAAGTGTTCGCGTAAATTCTCTCTTATTCTTGTTAAGTGTTATACATTGCCTTTTATTTCTGTTTTTTTGAAAAAGTTCTGATGTGTTGAAGTTTTCATCGATTTTCATTTTAACGCTAGTGTAATGTTTCTTCTTGGGAAAAGAAGAGATAAACAAACAAAATGAGTGACTATTGACGATTTTACTCAAATAATTCCCTACTTACACTATTCCTAGTCTCGGCCTACGGTTAGTTCAAATTAACGATAGTCAACTTACATTTGTTACTAGTGTCGTCGGCATGCAGTAGCCGTATTTTGCATCGAATTGCATTGAAGTAGATTATGTAATTGGTTTCCGTAATAGAAGTGTATATGCTATATTTATTGCTGACTATTTTGTACTTGGGTTTTTAACACAATAATCAATAACTCCCTAGTCTAACTAAGAAATGCAACTTGTTTCAGAAGTTTTATTTTATTTATCAACATGCTCTTTTTTATGAGTCAAACATTAATTCCAACGTCCCTCTAACTATTCTACGGCTTGTTTTGTTTTTACCCCCAAAATGGGTCTCTATTTAGGGAAATGTTTGTTCCTTACTTACGTTGAATAGCTGAAGGAAGCCGAAGTACTTATAATATTCGCCTTCATTTTAGTTTTTAATAATCCTATCATCGTTTACACTCTCGTCCGGAAGGCCTACTGCACCTATTGGGAGAGACACTATTCCTATTTCTGTACTAAGGATTTTTGGTGACTTCAGCATTTAATTTAACTTTCCCCTTAAGCTGGCGTTTAATTTCAGGTTGTCCAGACATAGTAAGAACAACTCTATCAACATTAAAATTTATTTACAGGGCACAACTTTTAAAACATACAAAAATAATAGTAAAGGAAAAAACGTTGAGAGATAATTATGAATTTAAATAAATTCAGAAATTTGTTAACATCTTTTTACGTCATGCGGTGGTTTTTGCTTGCATTTGAATTATTAACTGTTGGAGTTCCGTGATCAAAAAGAGGGTTTAATTAGTGGAACGTACTAAATTGATGAATATTTTTCCCTGTTTTCCATAAAGAAACCGTTCTCTATCGCCATTATGTGTCAATGTTTTGTGGTTTGACTTTTTTTGCAGATTTTTTTGTGGATGGGCTATTCTTTGTCTCTGAGACACACAAGCACAAACTTTTGAAATATTGAGGAATTGTTTATTAAAATGTCGATTAGGGAAATAAAAAAGCGTGGTTTTGATTTGACGTGATATATTCCCCTATCTTGTTCAATAAGAAACAATGTGCCTATATATTAAGATAACTAGCTTATAAGCTTGCGGGGAAAGAGAATTGTTTATCCGTCAGCACTGGACGATAATATCATCACACTGGATGTATATATTACCGCTGTAAATAGCACCGCAAGTTGTTGTTCACAGACCATTTTAAAATAATAACTTGAACGGATAAAGGGTGTTTGAATATACACACATATGCGCATACATACAAACGTACTGACGCGCATAAAATATAGAGTATTCTAATGTGTAAACAAACAGGGAAATATCAATGACCAAACAGTAATTGCATGCACATATATTCTGTATATGCATACACATAAAAGCATGCCGGCAAATAATAAACTGAGTGGACAAACGACAATGGTAATCTTATGCATGTACTTTGCACATACGCGCATACATACAAACATACTGATAAATAATAAGCTGAGCAGACAAACGACTGACTTATCATAATAATGTGCAAAAAGGCAAATTAAAATAAAAGGCGAGATACATATGCATATGTAAACAAGAAGCGTGGAACAGCCCAAATCTTTAAAGATGTTAAAGTAATGACCAAGAAAGATTATAACATTATATTATTATTATTAATATGTAAATTTAGCCAGAGAATAAATTCTAAGATTAAAGTCTTAAAGCACTAGCATCTAAGGCTTTCGGCTTTTATTTTTTTATTAATATTATTATTATTATTATTATTATTATAACATTATAATATAGAAAGTACGAAAGAAATATCTGATCAACAAATTCATTTCAACACTTGACAAAAACTGGAAATCTAAAAAAATCCAAAATGTCTAATTTAAATAATATTTCGAATAATTTTTTACTTGTTCTTAACTTTACATTGTACTTCAAATTTTCTTTTTATACACTATTTCCAAGTTTGTAATACTATGATAGAAATTGTAAGTGTCTGTGATTATCAAAATATTAAACGTTTATGGTAACCCTTTAATTTTAAGCTAAAAAGTTTGATGATAACATACTAAATTGTACATTTTTTAAGTCCACGCTTGAACAAGCTTGAACTCGTAATTAGTATAATTTATACAATAAGTAACAAGTGTTTGTAATATTAATAATAATAACGCCAATAAATAAACATAATGTAATTCTAAAAGCTGCTGTGATGTAAAAAGAAATATTAATAAAATCGTACAATACTCAAAAACCATGAATTTTCTTTTAAAGTCTTCTAGTAATTTTTGGTTTAAAAAAAGTCTCTAAAGACGTTTAATACACACACAATTAAAGTTCTTTGGTTTCAACAACACTTCTGCAAACCAATCTATTTCCAGATTTCCAAACCCAGAGTTTCAATAAATTCGTTCTAATTTTTTTTACTACAGCCCTTCTTCTCCCCCTTTTATTGATTTTTAGAACTAAAAATAACCGGACAAGGACAGTTTTGTGGATTCCATAGAGAATTGTATCGGTGGAGAAAAATGTCATTTTTTTATCAAAGAAAATAGAGCCTTCTTGCAATGCTTCTTATATTCTTCCAAGAAAAGAACTTTTTGCCAGGTTGAATATAGTACACCTTAAACCGCTCGTAGCCAACGGTAGAAGGATTCGATGTTCCTATGGTCCTTCAAAGATTCCCATAGTTTCCCGCTATAACCTATTCCATCAAAAGTCAATTACAGAATCCTTTAGCTACAGACTCTGATGGAAATTGATTGGAGAAATAGTGCTGCACTATCTTATGAAACCATAAATACGACTTTATTTGATTATATTGGAAAATAAACGAATTGTTGGTAGCAATGACTTCAGCCCCAGAGCACACTCGTCACCATTCGACGAATTTCGAGCAAATTAAGTCAATTAGACGTAATTAGATGTGGCGGTCAAACCTTCTTTGTTTCCAGCAATAGTGGACGTTTACGTCGCTAGCATTCTCGGAAAGGGCATCGTTATTGTAACGGCGCTTCTCAGCAGGAGTACAACTCAGCGCTTTACTGAAATTTATAAATAAACTGCTTGGAACTTCGTCTTTTCTAATAAACCAGTTCTCAAAGATATTGGTGTACAATTGCTAAAATTGTAGTTGTGGATTTAAGCACGAAGAACCAGCACAGCAGTGTGGTGATTACTTACTTTATTCTGTACGTTTTAGCGCCGGACTTTGCTATGTTAAACTTTACCTGATAGGCTTACTTATTGTTGCAAAAGAAATATCTACTCCTTATTATTAAGCATTATATATTATATATCAAACAAGACTACTTGAATACATTCAACATAAACAAACATAATGAAAGAGAGTAATTGCAAAACAGTAGTATGCTGTTATATTTCATAATGTTATATTGTATATGTAATGTTTTTGCAATTCAGCATATTTTAACCACGTATGTTTAGGTATATAAACCCAAAAGAAATGAAGCCGTATATATGTATATATGTACAAAGTACTCATCCCACAATTCAATGTACGTTACAAGAAAATATGCAATCAAAAGAGACAAGGCGAAGCCACAGAAATCATAGACAGGGTCAAAAGAGATAAAACGTGCGCTTACGCGCGTAAGCATCAAAACCAGTAATTCAATATATACAAAAGGAAAAAAGTGCATGTTTGTAAACAACCCATATGCAGAGAGTCAATACGTGTCTATATATATTCGTCGTAGATCCAAGTATTGGTCGACAAAGATGTACCTGTATCTTAATATAATTATAAAGCATTTGACGGACGAATCGGGCAGATAAGCAGAGCACCTTATAACGAGTTCATTCAAGGCTGGAGCTGTATTTGTTATAATGCCGACTAGCCCAGTTGACAAGAGGAAGATAAATTGCAATATATAAGAAAAAGAAAAAAATGACAAGAAAAACAAATAAATAACTTAGTTGTCAAATATGCTCCTTCCTATCGGTTAAATGCTATATTGTTCACATGTCTTGTCCTTCTGTCCCTTAATCCATAGGTGAGTATCTGTTGGTCCGCTAAATCAATGTCAGGCACTTCGCATGCGCGCACAGAACCATTTACAGTTTAATTCTTATACATATTTATATTTCAGTTAAATTCAGAACTCTTGAGTTACAGCCTCTATAGCTTTGAATTGTTGTTGCACCAAGTCATCCCATTTGGCCCCATCAAAGTTAATGAATTTCCTCAAAGAAGGGACCAATTGATCTTTGAGAGCACCCCAACTTCTTCACATAGCGGTTTATCGTTTTCATGTTTATCCCTTGACAATAGAAAAACCTCTTCCTAAAGATTGATTCTCTTCAATTAATTGCAATAGTTCCCAGATTAATCTTTTTGTTTCTTTTTTTTTATTATTGTGTGTATTACTTATTAGTTTTCATTTGTTCGTTTTTAGTTCACAAATTTTGCAACTATTTTTAAAAAACTGTATTTCTTCACATACATTTCTTCCACAAGTTCGTTCTTTTAATGCTATGTATGTATATACATATTACGTACATATTACGTGAACACACATCTATACATATAAATTGTGAGAACCCAAAGTCGTCTCTCGTTATGGCCGCACGGATTCTCCGACTCTGATGAGGGGAAGATAGTGCTAGGATTGAGGTACGACTAGATAGCAAAAGGAATAGATTAAGATAGCAATAGGAATAGATTAAGATAGAAATAGGAATAGACTAACATAGAGAAATAGAAGAATAGCATAGACTAAGCGTAGAATAGAATAGATTAAGCGTAGGCTAAGGATAGGTTAAGAGTAGGATAATAAAAATAAATTAGGGGAGTGGAAGTTTGACTCGCTAGAAGTCGAGTCGAAGTTAGACTCTCGAGAGTGGAAGTCGTAAATAATAAAGTGTTTGTGTTTTTCTTCCCTGGGCGGCTGAGCTGCCACAACCTCAAAGAATGGGTCGAAAATCTCACAAAATTTACTGTTTATGTAGGTATATAAAAAATTTTAAGTAAAAATTTTAGACTAACAAATTGCGTCCTATTTGCTTGAGTCTCTCTCACGTACTGCTCTCACTCTCTTTTTCTATCTGGCTGTAAGTTTTGCATTGATTTCTCTTTCACTGGCTTTTATATTTGTCGATGTATTAGTCAGCACCGTATGAGTATGCCATTTGCTTTCGCAAAAATCCACTCTTATGTATTCAGGCGGAATTTGTACTATTCTTGCTCTTTTCATAATTATTATTTTCTTTCTTCTTTTTTAATATATGGAGAATTATGAAAGGAGATCAATATTCGCGAAATTCCATTTTTGTATAAAGTATTGCTCTCTTGCGAGAAGCAAAGGAAAAACCGAAAACCCCTTGGACGTACATACGCGGACATAGCAATCTTAAAAAATTACAATCGATCAAATCAAAATGCAAATTTTTTTTTAATTGTGGTTATCACATAACTTAGTAAACAAGAAAAGCGACCCGCAAGTATCTGTAGACCATGCTTTTTAATGAATTATTAGGAATTTATCTTGAATATCCTTACAGTCGGACGAACGTATATCCACTTAGTTCAACTTGATAAAATTTAGAAATACAATCCAAAAATAAAATTTTAAATTAATTGTCGATCATAGAAATTTCACCTGGTGCTTTGCGAATACATTTATAATCAGTTACCGTCAGATTAATGCTTCATCAATATGCACATCTTACCACGGCGGACTATAACTTTGCTTGTCCTTAAACTATTTCTAAAATTTACTGAGACGTATCCAGATTACTTTTTGTCCATAAGTTTATCCTATGACGTATTATGGTGAACAGTTTTGGCGACCGAGAATGCTCTCTCTTGATTTTTATTATACTATTCAGTTTAATTCATTGTTTTTTGGTGGAATTTTTAACCTCTGCAATTGACTGTCAGCGTTGACCACTATTCCTCACTAAACTTGCTACTATCTGAGAGATTGTTGACAATAATCAGAAATTTATATGCCGCAGAAACAAACTTCTGAATGCCTATCGTCTGCCTTTTATTGACAAATATATAGTATACAAATACTCAAACAAGTACAGCAATATTTTTTATTTCTGCAACCCTCTAGTGGTGCGTTAAATTTGGTCACGATATTCGGCGGTCGTAAAGAATGAAGTGTTTGATGCAAGAGTTTAGCTTTGATTTTTCAGAATGGTCAAGGAAAGTTCGCGCTTAGCTCTGGGTTCCACCGGTTGTATTTTTTATAAGAAAAAAAAAGAATTCTACGAAAAAGAGAGGTTGTAACAAAATTCTACAGCTAAAAGTTTTTTTAAACCACAGATAATTTGCAAGAATATAAAATATATCTTTAATGGTCGTAATGTAAGCATAAAATATTTTGCCAACCGAACGAAAGCGCACATGTGGTTGCTAGCCATCGTTGTTGTGCTCTCATTGAGTCGGTGTTCCGAAATTTGGTGATTTCTGTTGGAATCTTGGATTGATTTCTCATCCATGCCACATTAAAAATGTAGATGTCTACCATGTATTGTTTTGAACTCGCCCTTTTGTTACTGTTGGAAGTCGAACCAGTGTCAGCGTTTCACGTAATATTTAATTGACGAATTCTTTTATTGTTCAGTTGTGTTTTTCTTTCCTTAAGTTTTTAGTACTTAATTGTGAAATTTTAAATTAAATTAAAAAAAAAAAAAAAATTTCAGTTAATTACATCGAACAATCGGGTGTAATTCTTACACCTTCTCCTTATTGCAGTCTGTGCAATAAACTTGTAAATACAAATACTTGTCATATAAAAACCAGTTGTGAGCATTATTTCCATAAGAATTGTTTCAATAAATATATCGAAATACAAATTGTCCTCAATGTGATGTCGCATTGAGATCAAATTCCACAGAAAATAATCCAAACAATCATACACAAATGATCACTAGACAACAGAAACGTAATCAAAACGCAAACTTAGAAACCGAAACATTACAGTCACAACAAACAATAAACGTTGGGATAACGGATGATGAAGAGAGTAGAATCGATTAGTTACAGCTGCAGTGACTGCACAGCAAACACAGTTGTTTGACGAGCTTAAGCAGCAAATGACTACTTTGATTCAGTCTACCTTAGGAACGGCGTTTAAAAATTTTAGTGCACAGGATTCTTCGATGTCTCCTCCTAATTGTGAAACAAGACACAATATTAATCAATTACCACCTATACGAGAAAATGAACAAACTGTAGATCAATTACTAGGAATAAATAGTTTAAATACTAATGAATTAAATTCAAATCACGGATATAGCAACTATTCAACTAATACTGTAAATCTTGCATCGGACAAAATAGGCCAAATAATTTACAATTGGAAGATACGATTTACGGGCGGATTGTCGGGCTTATCAGTCGAAGCTTTTTTATATAGAGTAGAGGCTTTAACGAGGCAGACGTTAGGCGGAGACTTTAATCTATTGTGCAGACATGCCAGCATACTTTTGATGGTAAGGCAGCGGATTGGTTTTGGCGTTACCACCGTTCAGTACCAGTAGTTAAATGGAGTGAACTGAGTGTCGCACTGAAGGCTCAATATAAAGACACGCGTACGGACATGGATTATCGTGAATTAATCCGCGATCGGAAGCAGAAATCGGGAGAGAGCTTTGACTCCTTTTATGAATCCATTCTGCAGCTGGTAGATTGCTTAGATCAACCAATTCCGGAAGTTAGGTTAGTGGAAATCCTACGAAGGAATGTTTTACCGGAAATACAGCAGGAGATATTATATCTTCAAGTCTATTCGGTCGCACACGCGAGTTATTTATGCAAAATTTGACCAAAAAGAATTTAAAAAAACCCAGTAGTTTTCAAAATAAACACGTATCTGAAATAAATTAAAGAATTAAATAATTAGATAAATATGTTTTATTTGATTCTTTTGTTAACCAGGTGGTGTGAACGTAAGCCGCTCTAAATTTATACAAATACGTTGTAAACCAGAATGTAGGTTACATTCTGTAAGGTCTTGATTGGAAAAAGAAGTTCATTATAAGAAAATAAAAAAATTTAAGAAATAACAGATATAAGGAATACTTCTAATACTTACAGTACAATTATTGTAAACATCTCATACCTTTTGATTTCATTGACAGTCCTTTCTATACACTCTCAACCACGCCTGGAAAAAATCAAGACAAGGATATAAAAGCCTTGTTCCATAGTTGCGTGGCCGTTACATGTGACCACGACATGAAGTTTTTCTGAACATGTTTATTATTTTGTTTAATTTATGTCCAGATAATAATTCATTCATTAGTAGGAAATATGCGTACAATTGCATATACTTCTTTGCCGACAACCACGAAACCTTTGACACCTTGCCCGTTACAAAAGTCGTTTACAATTGATTCTAGGCATTACCAATGTATTTAAAAATGTTTTTAAATGTAACTAACGCGGCATACACATGATACTATTCTCCTACATTTGTTATGTTACAATAAAACATTGGCATCACATTCCATCGTCGTATATTATAAAAAGAAGGTCAAACTTTAAATGGTTTAAAACATATTCTTAAAATTTTTATAATATAAGGTAGGACAATATAGAGAAATATGTAATAAATAATATAGCCAATGTATTAAATAGTGATTAATAAAAAAAAAAGAAAGCCAAATGCCTCGTCATCTAATTAGTGACGGCCTTGAATGGATTAACCAGATTCTTCCTGCCCCAATCTGAGAAACTCTGGGATCTCTTGGGTGATGTGCCGAAACTTTCACCTTTTCGTGGGGCTTCCTATAAACATTGATTGTTGCTTGAGTCAATGGCAAAGAAAGGTTTAAGGATTGCTATCTATAATCGAGGTGACTGGTTTTTTTCTTAGAAACCTAAAAGGTCTAATCGGAAGGGGCTCTCTTTTCTAATGAAAAGGAGAATTTCTTCTCCCATTTGATTCTCTTTGATGGAAGTCATCCAATTGAAAGATGACCAGCGATTTTAAAGAGGGCTGGGGCACAGTTGGGTGTGTACTGTGTGATGACAACCTTGTAAGCCCTTTGAGAAAGAATAGCGAATGAATTGGCCTACCGGGACGTGTGGAATGTCCAAAGGGAAGAGCGTACAGTATGACAGCACACAAAGCTTTATAGCTAGTGTAAGTTCTAGAGTGAACGATAAACCAGTAAGTTAAAGTCGTGCCTGTATTGTAATACGCTTTTTTCCGTTCATGTGCTATGTTCAGGTCGTCGGTGTCTGAAACCATTTGTGTATCCAGGATCGTTGCGTTGCCGTCCATGAATGCTAGGATATCTATTCGATCGCAGTGAAGCCTTTTGATTTTAATTTGTTTGTTACGTATGCAACAACGCTGTTATGTATCAAGTGCTTCCGCGGGCCTCTGGCACGCCTGCACAATGTGGTATGTAGTTGCAGCCACCTGACATCAAGCTCGATATGTCTTGATTTGGCCGTCCTCGCGTTGTCTTTGATTTGGATGGCAGGGCATTTATTTTAGTGCGTATACAGTTAAAGAAGTCTCTTCCTGAGAGCAGTTTTTTGGTTTCGCGTCTCCAGCGTGGGCTTGCCCACGACGACTCAATTCCCAGAGATCTGCTCCGTCTACAAAACTGTATAGTTTCTAGTTGAATTATTCGTTTATTCCGGCCATTGATGTAAGGAGCCTGTTGTTAATTTTTAACCGTAGTTCTGTGGTGCATGGCTTCGTATTTCTTCGGTGCTTTTTGGTAACTGAGCTGCTTCTAGGCGCTTTCTCCTTAACATCGACGTGTACAAGCGGACGCTGGGTATGCCCAGGCCGCCATCAGCTGTCGATGCGTGAAAGAAAGCGATAGGAATATCATAGGGAAGCGGAAACCATTTCGTCGCGTGTGAAGGTATTAGCCGGTCAAGTTTCTTCAAGCAGCTCAGGTGAACATTGCTTAAAGTGAGCTGGTGGTATGAGGAATGAGAACCGCGCGTAGAGCGTACAGTCTTTTCTAAGGCTTCAGTGGTGCGCGGGTGAGTCTATCGAGTTTCGCATCTTTCGTCTGCGGAGAATTTGGTGCCGAGATACACCCATTCATCGGTCCTCTTCAAGACTGGTAGGAAACGTTGTGCGATTTTAAACACTTTTTCCTCGACGACAGTTCTTTTGTTTCGCTTGTCCCTGCTGACAGTTAGTGATTTAGCGGTGTTCATATATAGCCCATATTTTTCCAGGAACTCATATGAAATGTCTAGAAGTTGTTATAGACCGGCCAGGGTAGATGCGAACAAGACGATGTCGTCTGCAAAAGCAAGGGCTTTGAAGGTTGTACTGCCCATTCGGATTCCGATTTCGTTTGGAAGAACACCCAGAAGTTTGTCGATAATAATGTTGAATAAGATAGGTGAAAGTTGACCATGCTGCTTAATTCCTCGCTTGGGGATAATAGGATCGACAACAAATTGACAGTCGAGTTCAATTAATTCTTAAAGTAAATCTTATATTGGTTAATATTAAAACTTAGCTTAGGTATATATGCTAGGATGCCTGAAGCCATCGCAAACAGGGAGGTAAAGGCCTAACCAAACGCATGTACAGCCTTTTCGTAATGTAAGGATCATAAAGCTCTTTGGACCACCTCTTTAAAAACCTATAAAGCTTTGCTTAAGGAGAGCTCAATATGCAAGTTAAAACGTAACCTATGGTCAAATAGAACCCCTAAACGAATCGACGTCCTCTCACTTCGCTTTGATGCGTCAATGTAAATGGTAGTGGAGAGGTCAATGCAGTGCACTAATGATGTGATTGTCGGATATATGTGATGTGGCGAGTATTGATGGAGGTAGTGTGGGTACTGATGATCGACGACATGTATCCTGCCACGCGTTCGCGATATAATGACTTAATGGCAGACACCGGAAGGTCTCTTCTGTCAAAATCTAGAACAATTGTCTAAGAATTTAGAAAAATATCTCTAGGAGTCTGGAAGAGAGCAATCCTGCGCGTCCACCGCTCAGCAGGAGCCACGAATGGGTTAGAATAAGCACTTCTATGATGTCAGCTGCCTTTTGCAATCGCTACATGGATGTTTGTCATCGTTACTAGGAGAGAGAATCATAGTTACTCCCACCGTTTACTCGCGCTTACTTGAATTTCTTGACTTTGACATTCAGAGCACTGGGCAGAAATCACATTGTGTCAACATCCGTTAGGGCCATCGCAATGCTTTGTTTTAATTAGACAGTCGGATTCTCCAAGTCCATGCCAGTTCTGAAATGATTGTTAATTGATAATCGCCATGATTTAAAAAGAATATGTCTTACGATAATTCCTTAAAAATTTTAGCAAGAAAGTTCCACAATTGACTACGTAACTGACATCCGAAGAACAAGATCCGAAAATCTCTACTCGGTAAGTATGAGTACATAAACCATATTATTTCTTCCCAATCAAGCCCGACTATCTCAATCTTCAGAGCCAATCCTTATCCCGAAGTTACGGATGTAATTTGCCGACTTCCCTCAGCTACATTATTCTATCGATCAGAGATTCTTCACTTTGGAGACCAGCTGCGGATATTCGTACGACCTGTTGAGAACTATACGCGACCCCACCATAAATTTTTAAGATCCGAGGAGAAAATACCGACACAACAGTAAATGTCATGTTCTTCTAGCCCATGTACCATATCTCTCTTCGAAAGACTTCTATGGTAGTACGACTATAAAACAGAGGAGAAAACTCTTCTAATAGGAGTGTGTTTCCAAGTTTTGTAAAGGCAAGGAGAGCCGATGCGGCAATTATGACAAGTCTACTTAATGTACCGAAGATTGTGAAACGATGAAGTGTCTGTCTTTAAAACAAAACATAAGTTCTCCAAAATGTAAAAGGAAACGAATTATTTGTTCATAATTTAGTTCAATATAACCGTACCCTAACTGTAATGGTAGATTGCTTGATCTCTGCTTTACCAATTTTCCTGAGATTACTGTAAATCGTTGCTTTTAGTTTACCTGAGGATCCTTGTCATCCAGCAATGTGCATTTCCTTTCACAAGTATGATGGTTCATTGAACTGCCTTAATATTTCAAATCCAACCTTTTCAAGTAAATATTATGATTTTCATAAAATCAATATTTTACTGCTAAAATCTCCGCTTTCATACATTAGGCTTGATTTCTCAAGCGGAAGTATTGAAAGCTTATTCGTCGTTCTACAATACATTAAATCTAGCTATCGAAGCAGGCATCCCCCGTGGTTTAATGAGACAATTAAATATCACAGGAATAGAAAAAAGACGCTAAAGAAAAATTTCTGCACATCCCTCGCATGTTTCTTTTAACGGCTCTGACGCCTCGGATAATTTTGAAATATCAAATCTGTTTGCGGAGTACTTCCGACGAAACTTTTCGTCTGCTAGTTTTGATTCATCAGCAAACTACCTATATCCTATAACTAACTTGGTTATAATACCTAATTTGGTTATTTCTGACGACGTTTTTAAAGGGTTGACTTCTCTGAAATGCAGTTATGCGTCTGGACCTGGTGGAATTCCATCATATGTACTGAAGCCTTGCGCTATTGAGCTTTGTGGTGTTATCTCAAAGATTTTTAATTTGTCCCTGAATTTAGGTGTTTTTTCTTTGCGTTGGAGGAGTAGTTATCGTATTCCTATTTACAAAAGTGGGAGTAGACAACTCGTGGAGAACTATAGAGGCATTGCCAAGCTAAGTGTTTTACCTAAACTATTTGAGAGAATTTTGACTCAGCATTTGGCCTTTGCCATCAAATCGTATACTTCTCCACTCCAACATGGCTTCCGAAAAGGAATATCTACAGTCACTAATCTGTTAGAGTTTACTTGTCAGGTTTTCAAGGCATTTTCCAATGGCTCTCGCACTGACGTCATATACACCGATTTTAGCAAAGCGTTTGATTAAGTTGAGTTCTCGTTAAGCAAAGCTAGGTCTCCTCTTAGTTTTATCAAGAGGTTGTCCAAAGAGCTAGGTGATCCGTATATTACCAAAAGGCTGTATACGTATGTATACGTGTTTGGTTAGACCTATGCTTGAGTATGCCTCTGTTGTGTGGTCGCCTTCATATAGGTGCTATGTAGATTCAATTGAATCTATTCAAAAGCAATTCCTGTTGTTTGCTCTTAGGAATTTGGGTTGGGATCCGTCTGCTTCTCTTCCGTCCTATGAAAATAGGTTGCTTCTTTTGTCCTTACCGTCTCTTGAAAAACGTAGATTTGTTCTTGGCGTTTGCTTCGCAATCAAAGTAATAAACGGCGCTATTGACTCGCCGTCATTACTTGGAGAAATAAGTTTTAATGTTCCTAACCGCTTCTCTAGGCACTTTATCTTGCTTAAGCTTAGTCATTGTAAATATAATTATGAGCTGTTTAACCCGCTCAGAGTTGTTTGCAAAAACCTAATTGACGTCTATCACCTTTTTTCATTATCGGACACTTTAAAGTCCATTGCCTAATACT
>CCAG010009028.1:0-25645 GCA_001077435.1 Glossina morsitans morsitans | reverse complement strand
CAAACAAAACCTATAACAGACTAGTTAAAGCCTTAGAACATGAATAATATTTTCATTATTTTTTCTTTCTTACTTTTTTTTTTGGTATTTGGTTTAACAAAAAAAAAAAAAAGAGAAAAAAAAAGTTCATTCATACATTAGTGTATGTAGAGCATACAAGTGACATTTATGACTAAAGCCTTTTGTCAAAAGGGTTAGACATAGCTATTCTAACACTTCAAAGCAACAATACATATATATATATATATATATATATACATGTATTGTATGTTATTTTTTACAGACTTCATTTGTTGAGAGTCTAATGTTAAAGCTCATGTGGGGCTTTATACAAAGAATGAGCCTACGTTTCGTATAATATTAATAAATGAATAAATTATATTTTTATATACTGCACACTACATGCACTGTTCTCATTACCTACGTAACATTTTGTTTATGGCTTGCAGCATTAAAGTCGAAAATTATATCATTTTCAGTGTATGCTCATACAAAACCATATATATATATATATATATATATAAGACTGCAAGTAGTTAATGTATTTATGAATGTTTGTATATTTTTTTTTTTTTTATAATTTTTAAATGTTGAATATGTTTCTAATTATCACGATGCGAAAACGTTACTTATACTAATTAAATATTGAGAGAAATTTTCTAAGAACTTTTCAAAGATATCTGCAAAAATGATTTAAGCCCACTTCTAGGTTAGTTCTCATATTCTAAGTCAACAAGGAAAACGAATATATTCTATTGACCGCATTTCGAATGCTCATTTCGCAAGGATTTTCAAAGAATACCAAAATATCGATTTATAAAAAAATAGATGTACACACGATGTATATATATAAAAAAATGCACCCTAGATTGGCTAAGAAGTGTTGAGTGCCAAGAGAGCACTTACGTTTGTTAAAATTTTCTTTCTTTCTTTTTTTATTATTATTTGACAGCATTGTACTTCTCCTGTTGGCAGGCAGATCTCCAACACGTCTGCTAAAAAAATCTTCACATGTAGTGTGCAGGGATCTAACAGAACAGGTCCAAGTTCGTGCTGCATGCCCGATGCATACGAAAAGGGATCGTTGCCCGCGGTGATAGCGAAGACTTATAAGGTGGATTTAATAAAAACTTCCATTCCTTTAATGTCAAAAGAGTTTTTGAAAGCGATTATGATTTAATGCTGTAAGTGCAATATGCGCGCCCTTACGGATCGACACGTTCCGGCCAATGGCGATTAATAAGCCTCCTGATATTTTGAAGTAATATTTTATGGTAATATAGTCAAAAGGTTAGACGGTCGGACGCACCATCATTGGGAAGCTAGCTAGTTCGGCAATAACTCTGGTGGTTTTTCATCCAAGAAATACACGCTCGCAGAAACCCTTATGGAGACTTAGGGATGATCGAAATTTTCTTACCGAACCGGTGGATGTTATGCTCTGGGCTACTCTACACCCTGCCCGTAGAGACTCTTGAAATGACGAATTAGTTTCATTTGTGCTGTTAAGTTACTCAAGGATTTGCTGGCCTGCTGTGATGAGCATTTCGAAAGGGAAATTATTCAAAACAAAACGAGCTAAAGTTTTCAAAATCCTATACTTATCATAAACCCATCGATTAAGAATTATTTCTGGAGTCAACTTATGATTGTCCGTCCGTTTGTATGCGTGTCGGTTTGATATCTATCTCATCTTTTTACAGGGAACAGTTTTCGAGAACTTTTGTAGTTGTTAAAACAGGCTCAACAAAAATCGCTGAGTGATAGCATTTTGCCCGATAGATGGGTCGCTGAATCCGCAGCCATCAGGAATTATACGGCAAACATGTCCTATTATCAATATTTTCTGCAATTTGACTTAGAAAATAATTATATCAAATTTGGACCACATGCATCTATAGTTTGTACCCTTAGCCCATGAGCAGTGAGCCGTTACAATAAAGTCTAATTTTTAGTACCTTTTGACGAAAGTGGTTGAACAATAATGAAATCTTTGCGTAGCAAACTAAATTTTTTTAAGTCTGAACGAAAGCAAAAGACATTTTCTGCTCCCATGTAACAATATAATAAATGCATGTCATCACGAAAATAAATAAGAAATTTGTATTAGATGAGTTTAGGTCGGCTTAGGATATTTAATGGGCGGCCTTGCCCGACCATAATATTTTTGCTTGTTTGACTTTGCCTTTTTTATAATCCCTTTGAGAATAAATGCTGACTTTCTCAAGCAGGAATAAGTGACAATTAGCCTCGTTTGTTTGGACTTTTATTTCGAACACTCAATCTACTGTATTTTAAGCAAAAAAGCTCAATACTTTTTAATTTCTTTAAAACGTATATATTTCACTGCTATTAAATCTAACTAATAATAAGCATATTATTGTGCATTGTTCACGTGTATGTTTATGTTATTATATAAACGCCTCTGTGTATGTGCATGTGTTTAAAACTTAAAATGTTTACAAATGTAAAATAAAACAAAACATGTAATTAAATTTAAATGATGTATTCGTCTCCCTTACTCTTGCATATAAGTTTGCCAAAGTATACAAGCCCATTTACATATACATACACAACCTGATATATATTCACTATGACGACATATATGAATAGTTAGTTAGTTACTATAAATATAAATGAATGTAGATGTATTATGTAGACATACATACAAACATGCACACATACATACATATATCCGGGCATATAATGCTTAATAATTGATGACGTTGCTTTACTGTTATTATTATTACTATTATTAAATTGCTAAGCTGTGAAGTAAACACACACAACTACATACATCAATTGTAAACACTCACGGTGTTGATTACTATAAAAATGAAGCTGTTGTGTTGTGTGTTCTGTTACATTATTTATTTATATACATGTTTAATGATACACGTATGTATATAAATATGTACATATTTTTGTAATATATAGCGCGCGCGAATACAGTTTATTATGTTTTATTTACAGATTAGTGCGCCGTTAATGTGTTTACATATGTTTCATATGTTAGACGACAACCATCATAATAGTATTGTAGACAGCTTTAAAAAAATATATATTTTTTTTTAATTTCACATTAATACTCCGGAAATGTTCCTCTTTCATCATATTTATATGATAAACGTATTAACAACTGACGATTAACATCGTTAATAACCGGCCGTTTCCTTCTTCTTTTTTTTTCTTCTTTCAAATATCGTTTCAAAAAAATGTTGTTCGGTTTCTGGTACAAGGGCTGAAGAAACAAAAAAAAAAGAGATGAATAATTTTATTTATTTGTCAAGAGACATATGCTTAACTCAGCAGGGACAAGCTGCCAATGAACTCACTATTTGGAAGCGAAATATGGACATATTTTAACAGATTATTTTTGTTTTTTACCCTGGAGAAGGCACAAATTTTAATCACAGCCCATAATATCTACAGTGGGCAGTAGTTACATTTGTTGCGCGGTTTTCTTACATGCATTTCCCTTCCGTGATATAAGTTGAATAAGTTTCACTGTATGTTGGAAAAAAGCATCCAGAGAACTTGTAAATGTCAATACAGCCAAGTAAACAATTGCTTTCTCACAGCAATCGTTCTCGGCTCTTGCAGGATTTGATGAAGCTCTTTTTTTTTGAACCCCTCATAGCAACCGTAATAGAAAATAAGTTAAGATTTCTCCAGATATATTTTTCAGGTACTTTTTAAGTTAAGATTTCCCCAGATATATTTTTCAGGTACTTGTTTTCCAGGGTTTGAACGGACACATAGTGGGAGAAGACATACTATTCACTATATAATGAAGATTATTTATATTGTAAGAATGTATTGTAATTTACACGATTGCTTGAGTTGAATATGGAAAAAAGACTTCGCTAAGTTCTGCATCACGCATTCTTCAATACTCAAGTAATGACTAATTGACAAACAAAAAAAAAAAAAAAAAACGGAAACCGAACTAAGCAGTCGCATTGAGCTTATCAGTATAAATGAAAAGCGTTTGGTCCACCTTATGAAACAGTTAATGAGATGAGGGCACTTTCGCTTTATTAAGGGCAATGAAGTCCTTAGAGCCTGTTTACAGGGATACACAGCAAGTGCTTCTTGTCATTAAGATATGTAAAGATATGTTGAACATATTAAGATAAATTTTATCATACATACCTTATACGAAACAAATTTAAATAATTACTGTAGGAGATAATGAAAAATCTAGAAAAGAAGCAGAAAAAATGCATTTATTATTAAATATTCGCCCAACTGGGCAGTAATTCTTTAATGAAATTTCTCTAAAAGAATTCTAATGGAATTCTTTTTTTGAATTATTTTGACAAAACAAAAAAACAAACAAACCAGTAAAAACATCATATTCAGTTGCGACAAAATCTTTTATAGCGTACTCCACAACAGCGTATTCCACAACATTGGCTGGGCGTGACTGATTTTTCCTATTCTTGCGGACTAATTTTATGAAAATTTACATCGTGTATCTGTTGCTGAGCTGATGAGCAACGAGCAAAAGCCACGAAAAGCAAAGGTGTTCTCAGTTTTGCTTGTATAGACGTGTGGGCGTTGCAGGCGTGTTCTTTGACCTGTTTGGGCCATTCTTAAACTATTTAGCAAATTTGTAGGCGGTGTCTTCACAGAAGGCGTGCCACAGATAGTACACAGTTGGTCAGGCGGATAGATGGACAGACGAATAGACGGACATGCTTAAGTGTTTCAATACTGGTATTAAAAAATAATCAATTTTTGATATACTACAATATTGGTTAGGTGTAGTCAACTTTTCCATTTTCGTACAGATGCTACAGCGCCACCTACAGAAATTATTTTCAAATTTTTGTAGATTTATTTGCTGTACTTTATGAGTAATGAACAGAAAACCAATTTTTTATTCCAATTGAAAAACAGAACTGTTCGCACTTAGCGTGGCACTCTAGGCGTATCCTTCAACCGATTCGATCTATTTTCAATGCCAACTTGCGTGCAAGGAATTCCAATGCTTCTGTGAAGTTTGAAGTTGATAGCTTCATTTTTACTGCCAGAAGAATGTTTGCAACAAATCTTATATAGACGGACGGACGGACAATAAGACAAAATTTTCTGTTGATCAAGAAATTGCTTTTTGAACGTTGCAAACATTATGACGAAATGTATACACCCTTCACCATTCGCTGATGGATATAAAAAAATGGAGCAATTGAAGAATTTCCTACAATGAGATCACAGAATAGAAAAAAATGTCGAAAATTTCTTTATTCATTTCATCTCTTTTATTATCCACTGTTTTGCTAAGAATTGTACACACTTTCTATTATGGTTTCAATAATGTTCTTATTGTTAAAAGCTGACTGACTGACTGTTTGGCGAACGGTTTACAATATAAAAGCAACTTTATGTACATACTTATATATACTTATATACATATATATATACGTATATATAGCTATATATATGATAATGCTGAATAGAATATTTGTGTCATTGCATCGATTTGATGTCATTAATAGATTTTGGGTTTTCTTTTCCTCTCTTTGGTCGAGTATGCCGCGGTTATGGTGGCTTTAGCAAATGAGAAGCGCAATTAAATATAAACGAAATGCCAGAAAAACTATAGCAAAGTTTCTTTTGTAACGATAGAGTGGAAACGATAACTGTCATAGGGAAAACATGGAGAAAAAGGAAATAGTAAATGTTTGTTTTAATTATTTTCGAGAGGGATTATTCCATTATCTGTGCTTTAGTTAATCGATATAGTTTTAGGGATTAACTACTGCATTTAGAAGATTTTAATGTTTTAAGGATAAAGTTTTAACTTCTTTTTTACCTTTTTTCAATAAAATTTCGGTTACCTCTCACCCGATTAGCAATCTGTCCGACAATCCGTGTGAATAGTCGCCCGTCAGTTCAATCACCACTTAACCTGATTGTCCGTTTGCCCCTCAGTACATCTGTCTGTCTACCCGTTGAAACATCTGTCCGTTCGCTCTTTTGCCCGAAGCCCCACTCTTTCAGTCATATGTCGGATCGGTCGTGCGACTGTTCAATTACCGTTCCCCCGGTTGTCTGTTGGTCCAATTCGACGAACAATTGTCTGATCGTCCATCTCCTTAACCCTTCGTTCGCCCTATGATCCATCCGTTCCATCGTCTACCTGTCTGATCGTCGGTTTTTGCACCTGTTCTTCCTTCAGGCTTCATGTATTCCCGTCCATCTATGTGTCCGACTATCCATCCGGTTCTCTTAACGTCCCTTCCTAGATTCGTTCAAGCCAAATGTTCAAATGTTCTTAATACATGTCCGGAAATGAATGCGATTTGGACGCAGACCATTTTGAAAATAGTGAACAAATGAATTTTTATCAAAAATTAATGAAAAATTTTGAACGAAAAGAGACAATGCCCACGTGTTTAATTAACTAATATTTTGAAATTTCGCCTATTTGACGATTTGAAGATTGAATATGAGACGCGTTGGAAGTCTACCACCACCTGTTCTTCGTAGTTGTTTTTTTACATGTTAAATTTTCATTTATACAATTAATTATTATTATTTTTTTTTTTTGTAATCAATAGAGACGATTAAAGCAAATTTCTATTTAAATTTCATTTGCAATAAAATCTTATGAATGTCTGTAATTAAACTGTCATAAATATAGAGATTTCCCATTTTAAATGAATTAATGACAGAGAAAATGTATTCAAATGTTATACAAATAACTATTTTCAGAAAATTGAAATGATCCCAAATGTTTCCGGTTTGTGTTTATACGCATATATAATATGTTTTTGTGGCCTATGGAAGTGTAATGGAAAATAACTTTTCTCTAATTCAGAACGACGACAATGACAAAACATGTTTATATATATTAAATTCGTTATACAGCAAAACTATAAATATATTTGTAGGAATATTTGACTGCAAACTATTACAACATTACTTGAAGAAACAAACAATTTAAATAAGTTTTATATTTAATCGACATATCTTTAACAACTATTGTGATATTTCTTAAAGAAAGTTCATGTTTATATATGTGTATTACATCTGCTGCTACATATGCATTAGATGCATTTTGAATTTATGCCACATAGAATATCGTAAATCGTTGTAAACATTTTTAAAGCTCTTTTGGCCTAAAAGTAATACACAAAAAATAGGCATCCACCAGCACCAGCAAGCGATGCAATGCCAATGAAAGTGAGGGAAAGTAACGTAAAGATCGCGTAATCACATGATGCAAATAGGTCAGGAAGATCTTAAGCTTACTTTAGGGGTCAAGTACAAGGCATCAATAAACCGTAAAGAAGTGAAAATTTCAAAGAAGGAATTGGTCGTAAGATCGGTAGGAGGAAACTAAGAATACGGCAGCCAAAGATAGAAAAAAGCTTGTAGCAAACAGAAAACGTTCCTAAAACTAAACCGACCTAGGGAGAACGTTAGAGCCAGGCAAGGCAGGGTCAAACGATTCTTCACTTATCTTCGTCGTGAAGTACTACAGATCACACTATGTTGTTATATAAAAAGTTCGTTTGTCATTATAATCCTTACTTGGTTAGAGCTACAAAAAATAGACCTATAAGTATAATCCAGACTGGCTAGAATAAGTTTGTATATCACCTGAGCATATATATTCTATTTAGATATCTGTTTCATAATACTTGAAACTAGATCTTGCCATCTTAGAAGAATGTTTATATGAAAAGGGATTTAAAAAAAAGGTTTTCCCCCTTTCTTTAATATCACAAAATAAAATTGTTTACCGGCACTTTTTAATTTTCAGTAGTATTAACAAGTGCAACAAAACATCTCCTAAGATGCATAAATGAAACACAAATATGTATCCACATGGGACACATCATCATCAGATAGAAATGCATAATGAATTCGATTTAGAAAACATCTTCTTCCCACGACAAGAAATGGCATAAGAGATAAGAATATATTTTATTAGAAATTGTAAATATTGGCGCATATTTGAATATTTTTTCTCTGTGCTTTGAATATTAATTTTTTCTTGCGTAAGCGCTACGCAATGATGCTTAAACAAATATCAATTAGAGGAAAGGTATTTAACTATTCGAACACGCATTTAGATAAGCCAAACGATTATATTGCTTTCTCATTCTTCCCTAATGAATGTTTTAATAGATCGTGTAAAATGAATTTATTTTCCTACTTTCGAAACTACTTGTTTTCCTCGATTGATATGCTGCTTAACTTCACAATCAACGGTGCAAATGCCATTTAACCTTATTATGAATATTATATAAATGAAACAAACAAAGCTCAACACAGCTCAACTGCGATGTCGACTTTTACACTGAGAGAAATAGTTGAGCAAAAAGGCGTGCATCAGATTTTTCATCAAAACGGAATTTTCTATGAAAGGAGAAATTTTATAAAAAGAGAAATAAAAATACGCATATGTCACATATAATATGAAGTACACGATACGATATATGATAGGTAGGGCGATCACGAAAAAGATTTTTTTTTTGAACGTCATATTGTTTATACATTTCTTCAAATTTCCGCCGCCTTGACATCTTTGTTCAGTATTGTCTACCAACTCACCATGGAAATATATACAGATGTACGTCGTATAGAAATTTTATAAATTTATTACAAAGATACTGAATCTACTCGAGATACGTTTCGTGAATGCGGGATGAAAGTGATATTTGGATAGATCGCTTCGCAAACAAAGTAAAAATTAACGTATAGAAATCACAAATGCCGCTCCCAACAATCTTTTACGTGCTTAAAAATAACTCTTGCGAGTGTGTTGTGGTCTGAAAATCTCATTTCTAAGGATAAGGTAGAAGACGTTGCAGGAATATCATGACTAGTTTTATGTGGCACGAATTATATCACTTGACGACTTGAAGAATATATAGTTTCAACAAAATGATGCCATTTGACATATATCTGGTGACGAAATGAATTTATTGAGAGAAAATTTCGTGAAATCTTTATGTGGCCTCGCCATCAAAATCAATCGACAAAGCTTCATAGGACTTATTTTTTGTGCTAAATTATTGATTTACTTCAATGAACCGTAAACTCTGAGTGATTTTATTTTCCAAGATTATTCGTGTTGTCGTTGAGATAAGTGCAGCTTATTGTGGAAAAGTGAAATGGAATTCTTACATAAATGCAGAGGCAGTTATTATTTTTAGAGGAAATTATTATTAAATAAAAATGTCGTGAATCAATATAAAAAAAAAAAAAAAAAAATCATGTTGATATCTTTTACTGTTTGGCTTTTGTTTTAAATTATCACCCTGCATATTATCAATATTTCTATTTACAACCTACGGCATCGGTACAGAGAGTAGAGTAAGTTCTGTGCAACAAACACAAGGAGCTGATATAGATCTAACTTTTATTTTACCGATCGTTGCAGAACAATTTTTCGATTTGATTTAAGCGTGTCTGTCCGTCTTGTTTTCTTGTGTTTAACCTACATGTCGCAAGCTTTTTCAGACATTTCGATAAAATTTGGTGCACCGACATGTTTCGGCCCAAGCATTCAAAGATTGCTATACAAACTGGAACCGTTCCAACCACTTCCCATATAACGCGTTAGTTTGAAAAGTCTTTATATGAATAACTGTATTAAGCGAAGTGGTGCATAGGTCGACCGTCGCCCACTATAGTGCTTTTACTTCTTTCTTTTTTTTATTTTTATAGTTAGTTTCAATAAAAACTTTGCCAGTCTCTGATCATCACGAATTTATAGTTTCTAAAATATTATCACATTTACCTGTGAAAGCATCTTTTGACAAATCACTAACCGGATCGTTATGAGGCACTTAAATTTATTATATTGTAGCAGTGGAACGAAAGGTGTACTGTAATGTTTGCTAAGCCCCTTTCAACGACAGTCACGCTGTTTGCAGTTTTCGGAGGTAAACATAGTGCACGCATACTACAATCATGCAATGCATTGCAGAAGTAAAAGAAACAGTACTTCTCGCCAAAAATTGCAAATTGTATTTATTCATGCATACCAATATTGCAGCCATTTTGTATGCTGAGTTGTTATTTGACAATCGGTTGATTGTCGGTAAATGGTTTGCGAAAATGAAAAAAAATTGAGTTTCAAGCTGTCATTAAATTTGTGCCTTTGAACCGCAAAGAGCCCACATCAATTAAAGACTAGTTGGACGTTGGGTGTGAGGACTCCGCACCATGAATTCAAACGTGGCCGACGAAGTCACCAGAGCGACGATTAACTGCAACCATTGACAAAAGCTGATTGCATGTTCACTAAATATTATTGGACAGCCCTCGAATAGACGCTAGAGAGATAGTAGATGTTATGAACATGTGCAAAACATGTACTTATCACCCATTGAAACAAGATCGGGGTATGAGAAAAGTGATCGCAGGTGTTTTACCTGCTTCGATTAAAAACCCTGTACCACAACCCAATAAGTACAATGGCAAAATGGTAAAATTGAGTGAATTAAAATATGGTGAGTGGGGCATCTCACAGTATCGCGGGCCCCACCGACAATTGTGGGCGAGATTGGAATCAAATGTGAAGCGCATTGACGAAATTGAAGGGCCTTTTGGGGTCCCTGGAAAAGGATTACACTGATTGAATTACTCCCAAAGAAGACTGCAATAGGAAAGGAAAGCAAAAAAAAGTCCAATTTTGGAAAAATATGTTTTTTTTTTAAATCTCAACTTGGAATGTTTTCAGACAGCTCGTATATAATTAGGATTCGCTTAGCAAGCTAACAATAATCAATAGTGTAATGGTATTTATAATTAACAACAACAAATAATGAACAATTTTTAATGTCATCTAATTACCTAATTATAGAACCAGCGCCACTTTATTTATTGATTTATTTATCAATACAGAAGCCATTTACTTTGAAGAAGCCAGCTAGTCTGAATTACGTAATCCATACATTTCAAGGGTCGATCTTATTACAGTTCAAGCAGAAAATATCTTAACACTACGACAATTTATACAAACATATATTATCCGCATGAGTGGTCGAAGGCAGAGAATCTTGACTAGCAACTCAAGGGTCGTGGGTGCGAATCTCAAGTGTGGTAAAGCTTTTAATAAAGCCGGCAGCCTTAGTTGGTAGCGCTTTAAGAGTTTAGTCTTAGAATTTCTTTCTCCGGCTAAATTAATAATAATAACAATAATACACAAACATCATTACTTATCAAGCTCACCTACACCGTGCTACTTCACTTCGTAGATAGGAAGCAATACGTTGGTTGAGCACTGCTCATTAATAACGCAGTTGATTAATGGCAATAAGAAGAGTAATCTTAATGGAAGCAACAGCATCCGATAAGGAAATTAAGTTATAAACCTCATTTAAATTGTTACAGAGAAGATTAAAAAGCTCATTATTTAACCTCTATTGGCTAAGTTTTATAAAAAGAAAGAAAACGGATAGGAACGTTAAAATTAAGCGCACTTAATAAAATCGGCGAGTCGATGGCGCCATTAATCAACTTTACCATCTTACGTTTCTCTAGTGACTGCAAGGATATAGGTAGCAACCTATTTTCATAAGGAGGTAAAGAGATGGGTGGATCACCTAAACCTAAATTTGTTAGAGCAAAAAGGAGAACTTGCTTCTATAACGATTCTATGCGATTCACATGGCAACGATATGACGATGACCATACGACCGATGCGTATTCCAATACAAATCGTATTAAGCTAACGTATAGCCCCCTCGTCACTTACGGGTCGTTAAATTTCCTCGACCAGTGTTTAATAAATTCTGGCACTGATCTCGCTTTATTCACAGAATAATCATCATGCGAATTGAATGGAAGTTTATGATCAAATAAGATATCTAGGTCCCCGTTCTCCAACCGAAGTGAATCTATAAAATATTCCGATGCGAGCACGTTCCTCCTCGAAATTGACAGTCCCATGAAATTGAAGGAACGCCGAGTTACGAAATGATTTAAATCAGCTTGGAAGAGACATGATTGAATTTCCGTATTAACGGGCAAGAAAAGTTTGACGTCACCTGCACACATTAGGATACAGGCAGATTCAATAGTTGAGAGGAGATCGTTAGCGTATAGGGTAAACAGAATAGATCCAAAGTGACTGCCTTGTGGGACACCTGAAGTGATCAAGTGAGAGAGATCGTATTGAGGAGAATTGAAAAGCACCCTAAAAGATCTACCATAAAGAAAGAAGAAGAACCAATCAATTAAATATGATGGGAATATATATATATATTTTGTTTGCTTACGTAAATGCATGGAGAGAAGATAGAGATTGACAAGCTACATGTGTTGCTGGAATGATGCACGCAAGCTGTATGCTGAACTATATGTAAAGATCCATCTCACGTTTTGCCACTTGAATCCACGATGCAAGTTGCATATGCATGTGGTGTGTTCAACCCCTTAGGTGGCGACTAACAGTTAGCGAAATGTCCATGCATAGGTTAATGTCATATTGACCATATAATTTTTAAATCACAAAGTATTTGAATTGTTTTAATCTTAGTGTTCATAAATTTGATGTAAAAAGTTTCTCTTATCCATTTCGATATGCGAGCACTAAATGTCTGACTTCAAGGAAGGCATTATTGAGCTGCGTAACCATAACTTTTATATGGTAAAATATAAATATTCTGAAGTCAGTCGTAACACAAGGAAAAATCGCTGCCGCTTCAGTAGTGATAAATATCAGCTTTCATTAAAGTTATTCGCTTATGTGACTCACACTAATGGCTCATTTAAACGACGCATAAGTTTTTCAACACTCACTTAAGGACAAACATCGTACACAAACATACACACACACACACGCACACACACACACACACACACACACACACACACACACACACACACGCACACAAATAGTACATAATGCATATGAAAAAAGGAAAAGAAAACTCAAAAAACATTTACACTTATTTAGGGGTCTGTGGGAAAAATTCTTTTAAGAGTCAGCCCCCAAACCCATCTAAACCGAAAACCACAAGTGCGTGCTCGTATAATAATAATAATTTTTGTTTTCAGCGTTAATGGTGTTCTAAATTGTGAAGAAATATGGTCTCATTTTGTTACTTTATACTCTTTTCCAACTATACAAACACACACACACACACACACATACGCATGCTCTCAACATATGTATTCGAAAATTTTTTCGAAAACTTTAATATATTCTTGCGTTTTCAGGCCTGCGTTGGTTATCGTTCCTTTAGTTGATGTTATTATTATTGCTATTATTGTTGTTGTTGTTGCTGTTATTGTTGTTGTGCTTTTTGATATTTTCTACTATTTATGCATAAATATATATTTTCATTGTAAACAGCAACTATACTAAGTTGTTAGCGTTTGTTGGTCTTTCTACTATACAAAGAAGAATTTTAATGGATTCTTATGTTCGCTTGTTGTTAATGGCGTGGTGTGGTGTTCTATGTTAAGTGATTGCAAGCAAGTTTGTCTGCTTGTATTATATGTAGTTCTATGATTTCCGTTATGCATTTTTCCGATGTGTAAAGTAAATTTTCGGCATAAATATTAAGAGTTTAATAGTTATGGCTGATGATACAAATGTATGTCATTTGTTTTTCTTCACCGGTTACTTGCACATACACATTTCTCGTTTACATAGTAGCTACTACTTTTTACATTGCAATTTTTCTTGCTCTGTTAAATTAAATAAATTATTTTCATTTTGTTTTTGTAGTACGAATAATCCAATATTGGAAGGCATGTCTTTGTGCCTTCTCACCAGTTGATTTCGACAAAATCCTGACGAAAAACGACAAAATGTCCTAATGATCAAACATCATCGCAGCTTAACTGCACCAAATGTAGTCTACTAAGAACACTAACTTATGAGGCTACTCAAGAATACAGAAACCTTTAATGATTTAGTTGGAATCAAATTGAATTTAGTCTGCATTGGATTGTGTCTTCATAAGGCAACAGAAAACTTTTTAATTGATCTGTTAAAAGCTCTTTGGTTGTTCGAAGCAGTAGACGGTTAAAAACTGATTCTCCCGCTTGCGATCCTAGACCGATTGTCTTAATATCGTACCAATAACTGAATGCATGTTTTTTGGATTCCGTCAATTTAATTGTGCGCTTTAGCAGGGGCAGAGCGGTAGGGAAACCTCAGGGACCTTTGATTTTTCTGCTATCGATAACAGCAGTTAGTTAGCAACCATGTGTTTGCTTCATCTTTCATTCTCATGACTTGTATGGGCACAAACTCTCATATAAGGAACAACGCTGAGTATTAAGTCATTCCTTTAATGGGCAAAAGGCCTTCGGACTTTTACTCTGCAGAACGTTGAGTAAGGCAAAATTCAGTTCGTGTATCATCTGGCATTGGAAGGTTACTTTCTCAACTTGAATAAGTAATCGAATAATATCGTAATCGTTTTCATGTCTGTTGTATGATGGAAGTCTTCTGAAGAGGTGTTACGGGATATAAGCTCAAAGAATAGCGAATAGCGTTGTGTTCACTCTGTGTGCCACCGAGCATTATAGAGTTACGCCTTAGCATTTTGCTCAATTCAACAAACTATAGTGAAAAAATGATAACAAAGTCATAACAATCTATGCTTTAAGAGCTTATATGATAATCACAGTCAGTTGATGGGATTTCTTTTATATTAAAGTGCCTTTTATATTAAAGTTTTATATTAAAGTGTAACTTTTTATGCTTATGTGTCATTAAAACAAAAATTGAATGAAAATAAGAAAAAAAAAAGGAGCAAAACCTAACTACATAAGAATAAAAATCATTTGCCATTTCCTTAACAAATTTTCAAAAAAAAAAAAAAAATATCGACAAACTATCTTACGGTATACATACGGTATACATACGGTATACATTCGTTTAACTATTTTCAAAACGAGGTCGAAAAAGTGGTCCGTTCCGAACCATTTTCAAGAGCAAGTGTCTTTAAGGCAAAATATGGCAGCATACCAAACTTCCTTAAAATACCTTAAAAATTGCGGCCTGTAGGTTTAATATAAAAAAAGACATACGGATAGACAAGCTTAGATCAATTCAGAATTACTTTCTGACAAAAGATAAACCAATTTCAAGTTCATCTGTGTGTTGTGTATATCCGGGTAGTGTAGGGTATACATTTTTTGGAAACTTTAAGAATTTTTCAAGTTTACGTGCGCGTACAAAGATAAAAAAAACCAAAATGCGAATAGCTTTAACGATAGGCTTAAAAACACCTTTTAAGCAAAAATAACTACTCACTTGATGCTCCGAACTGACCTCTCTCTCTTCTCAAACCATGAATTTTAACCATGAAAATTAACATTTTACACAACGACGTATATCGCTTTGTATTATTAAAAGGGGATTTGTTGCGAGGAAAGATTATACTGAACGAAATTGATGTGCCTCAGGCATATTAACTAATTAAACTGTTAGCCCATTAACGATAATTCATGCGTCTGGCTTTAATGACCTTAAATAGTAAGATAATAAGAATTTTTATTGCTTGAAATAATAATTTAAATATAATAAGTACATTAAAATTGTAGCTAACGTTACGAGTAAATATGGCTTTAGTTTACGTTTATTTGATTAAGTATTAGAACTAAATACATATAATCACCGCACGATAAACCACATACGTATATTTATGATAATATCAATAGACATCCCAAAATTAAATTCCCCTTTAATGGTTGCTTTTAGAGAAATTATATATATATATATATATATGCATATATAGTATTATTAGCGTGACAGCCATTACGTACCGAACTAGTTATTTGCTTTCATCAATCAATTTGTTATTACTAATGCAATGCTTTCTGTTATAGGCTATTGATAGGAACGAAGTTTTATATAAAATATAGAAATCAAAGAAAAGTTTTATTATTATAATAATAATAATAATAATAAAACAAAAGTAGTTTTTATTACGAATGAAAAAAAAACACATATTTCTTGACCCTATATATATATATATATATATACATATTCTCTATACATATATATTTCTATCTATACATACTTCTTGAACCTATATATATATATATATATATATATATATATATATATATATATATATATTGACCCTATAGATATCTGACCCTATATATACCCTATCATATATATATGAATATGTATGAATATGTTTTTTTTTTTCATTCTATTATTTCACATATTCGTCGATGCTCTTTCTATTTAAAATCGATTTCATGTAAGTGATCGCCTCTGGACTTCTGCAAAAATTAAATCCTGACACATCAACTTTTTTCACATTTCGAGATAAATTCACTTTTATTTCGCCGAATATTCTTGGTGAATAAGTTAATTGAAAGTTCGCAATTTATTGGTGTAAGCTACAACGCTCGCGCATAACCACAAAGTGAAAGGTACAATACAGTTATGTCGCATGATCTCTCTGGCAAGCTCACATAAGCATTTTTGGGTATTAACTTGTTGATGGACCTTTCTTGTAATAAATTGATAATGCACGAGATGTACGGGACGTTGCAACATTTTCTAGAAGCTGTATATTATCTCAGCAGTTAATGTCTAATGTTGGGCCACAAAGAATAATGATATCGCATGATCTTTCTGGCAAGCTCACATAGCTATTTTCGGCAATTATGTGGTCGTTGAATTTTTCTGGTAATAAGTGATTATGATCCCGTATCAGTACGTACGCGAATGTTGCAATAATTTGTTAAAAAGTCCAAGTCGTCCAAGTCAAAATCACATGTGGGCTTCGGCCCACAAAAAGTCAATAATCGTTTTCCCGTGGCGTTCTCCATCGAGAGTAACTGCAACGTTATGTTCTTGTTCAAAAATTACACTTTCAGCCCGCAATCCACATATTTACGTTACTTTTGTACACGTGAAAGTCGTTAAGGATCGGATGTGTTTTCTTTGCACAAAATGGCCAGCATTCCTCATTTAGGAAGCCAATTAAGCAAATATGAGCTCCATCCGAGCTGCACGGACCGGAAATGGACGTTCATTGCTTTCGCCTTAAATTTTCACCCATGTATGCATTATATTTCACAATTAACGGCAAGTTCGGTCCAAAAAATATATTGAAAGGAAATTTGAACCAAATTTCGGAAACATAACATGAATGAATGAATGAATGAAAAGTGTATATAGTAGAGAGGTATGTACGTATATAAAAGAAGAGAATACTTGTAGTAGTTTCATTATTCCCTTTCTTACATTCAGAAATGTTGAATAAAAACTTCGACATGAGATGATCATGTGCCCACTTCGTATAAAAATGTTTATTAAATCTATTCGAAACGAAATTTTTATGTTGTTCGCAAGTTGGCAGAAATGAATGGATAGCGCATAGCCAAGTAGTAAAGAAGCGCGACTGTATCGGCATGTCTGGATGCAATCCCAAGTATCATAGACCCTACGATTGTTGGATGGTGCCTGCATAAGTGATCGCTGGATAAAGGCAATAAACACATACCGATCAGCCGCACAGCACCTCTCAGGCTGCGGTCGCCCCTTCTCTCTCTCGCCATCTGTCGTTCATATAAATACCCACGTCTTTCTGTACACAACACTCTTCCAGGTATAGGTGATAGCCTTAAGTCATATAACTAACAACCGGAAATATTTTATAAAAACAATATCGTGTCATTGGTTTTTTTTTAATGAATGTTTAATTTTATTAAAACATTTCTCAAATCTATTTAAAAGGTAAAATTATTATTTTTTTTTCATTTGTTATTAACTTTCAAATGTAAAAATTTAAAACTTTATTAAGATACATTTTTTCTTACTTCACTTTATCGATATCGTTGCCGTTCGGTGCTGGTGAAATGTATACTTTCTGTGAACTTTAGTAATCTCTGTTGAATTTCAATTTGCTTAACCTCATGCATATATATATATATATATATATATATATATATAGCGGAAAATGAAAAAGGAAACAAGATTTACAATTTAAAGCGAAATGGAAACTTTTGTTTGAGATTCATCGAGATTCGCATTACTTTGTTGCCATATACCTATAGAACGATATATATATATATATATGCACATATATGCAGGTATCGGGCGTATTGATGGCAGTGTGTGGTTGTATGGCTGATTTCCTCCGAAACGAACGCAAAACCCTCTTAAAGGTTTCCAAAAGATGTTAAAAACTACATACTGCATGGTTTTGCATAGAGATAAATCCTTTTCGGGATAGTGGAATATAAGATTAAGCAAAAAAAAAAAAAAAAAAAATAGTCGATACTTACGAACACACGCTTTTAGATAAAATAAACATTAAATTTGTTACAATATATACTTTTAGCATATAAAACCGATTTCTATATCGTGCGGTCGCAGGCATATGTCCACAAGTATGCACATAGACATATAATTATATATGTATATGTGCAGAAAAATTTACTTATTTCCTCTTTTAACATAATCACAACTCTAGCGACTGATATGTAGATCCACATACATGTGCTTAAACACAAACTAAGAGGTAAATATTTTCGTTTCTTTTTTGTTTTTCTCTTCATTCTTTCACCCTGAGGCAACCACCAAAGACATTCATTTCCTTCCTTCCTTCCTACGTTCCTTCCTTTCCATTCTCTCATGGCTTTCATATTGTAGGGACAACAAAAGCCAGTTAAACACGTCTCATATTGTATGAACGCACGCAACCCATTTTACTAATGCAGTTAAATACTTCCTGTCTCTGTGTAACTGTTTTTATTCATATGTTTGTTTGTATAGGTCTCTTGTTACACACAACAATCGACATTTGTATGCCATTAAATGTGGTACTGATACATACATGTATTCATAGTTGCCTGCCTGCTTGCCTGCCTGCCTGCTTGCCTGCTGTTTACCGTTTACCGCTTATATGTTAGTTGTACAAATATGCGAGCAGTGATGTGCGTTCAAATTCAATTTTGTTATAAATTGTAATTTCGTTTTCAGTGCTTTTGATTTGCATTACTATGTCTTTATTTTCCAACTGCGTGTACGTTTATGGTATGGCTTAGAGATAACAAACACTATATGCTGATTGTGTTCGCTTGCCTGCGTTGTGAGTGTGAAATCAAATAAAACACAGTTTAGTTTAGAAAATAAATGGAAATTCAATATGTCTGCCTGACTGTTTTATATGTTTTCGTTCTTTTTGGTATCAGAGATTTGAAAATGTTGTTGTTGTTGTTTTTTTTTTTCATTGAAAAGGATTTCGAAAGCTTCTGAATTTATATGAAGCCAATAAGATTAGCGTTTATGACTTTATATACATATCTTAGTTAAGCCATATCATGTACTTAAAATTCATAAAATTTCTAACAGTTTTGAAGGGAAACTTCTTTGAACCAAACGATTGCTTTCGCAATAATGACAATTACTTATGCTTCATAGCAATTTCGATTATTTAGAGGTTTCGTAAATTACTCATACTATCCGTAAGTTTCACGGCTTCCAACTGAACTATTAAACAGTTTACCACTTCACTTGGCCTTGGGTGCCACAAGGTCTTGCTTATTTCATGAGCGATTTTTTAAAATTAGAATCTCTGGGTTAGATCTTATAGATCGTATAACTTACTTAACTTAACGCACCGTTTGCTAGGCTAACAATGTATGTCTTTCATTGAACAATTTTGTAAGGTTAAGTGTGTCAGGTATACTTTTTGTATGGTGGGCTCACCGGTTTCCAGAGATTCCTCCCAAGATCCTTTGTGACGGGACTATACTGATTCAGACCAGATTGACATTGTGTGGTCGTTTCGGTAAATCCACTTCAACCCGGAAGAATTTTCCTCTTTTTTGTTAATATGATTAATCGCTCAGAGAAAGTTTCCTTTTCATGTAACACGGTAACGGCCCGAAAGATATGAGGGAAGAGAAAGAGATAGGGCAAGAATTGCCTGGGATCGGAATTATTTATTTGGAAAATCCTCATGATATTGGGCCCGTCACAACGAGAATACTTTCGAAAATTCTGTCCATGCTCCCTTGCCTGGTACTATTTGAAATGTAATAACTCTCTTCTTCATTTTCTAGTTCTTTTTTTGAATGAACGGCGCTATCAGCCAATATTTTGTTGTTACTCTGTTGCCAGTCATAGTGTGAAGAGGTCGTCGTATATTTGAAATCGTGGATGTAAGGGAAGACCTCTCTCTGTGTTTTGCGCTTTTCGCTCACGGATTACGGTACTGTTTCTTTTTATCTAATATATATACATATGAAAGTAAAGAAGAAGAGAAAAAGTGAAATTTAGTTAGGAAAGTGTGACTCTGGAAGCCATTGTGAAAACGTTTGGCCCCAGAGCTAGCGCAGTCTTTTAATGCACGGAATGCTGCAAATTGCTAAACAATTGTAGACACAATTTTCGCTATATGCCATTACGTCCACAAATTGCTTCAATTGCGAAAATTTCTTTATAAGCCTACTATTTTTTTTATCGCTTTTCTTAAATAAAACATACATTTTATATGAATTGTGAACCAAACTCTCGGATGAACGGAATAGTTACTATATACTATCTCGATCATCCGTTTATGTTACTTTTTTATCAAAACAAATCTATCTTCGCGTTGAATCTCATATCTGTATGAGTGTATGTGTTGAGGGTAGTAAGGGTGCGTTTATTTTATCTTTATCTCATTTTTATTTATTATTAAAATTTAACAGAAAATTTTGCAAATGAAGACAACAAACAGATAGATAGTGAATACGAAGAGTGAAAGATGAGTAAAGAAGTGTTGGCATAGAATCTTACTTTCGCCAGTGATGCTATAATTTACATATATATTATAAATTAAGTAAACGAAGTGCGAAGATGTTTTTGCACTCTTTCATGGCAGATATAAAAAATAAGATATCTATGACCGCAAGAGCAAGAGCAAATATAAAACAGTGACAAAGTTTTTGCTGGCTGCTGATGTGTTAATTGGTCCTTAAGAACTTTTGCATAAGCACATCTGTGCAATTTTAGGTAAACACACGGTAAAGATTGCAAGTTAAAAATATTTTGGAATTTCAATGACATGAACTCAAGTCACAGTCATTTCTATTAATAATTTTAGAAAGTCGGTATCGTCTAGCAACCGTACAATTATGTCGATGTGCATCAATAAATCGAATCCTACTAACTGCTGCTGCTAATTAAAGACATTTATAAGGATTTCTCCATACTTGCTATGGTTGTTTGTGATTATCACATAACATGACGTAGCAAAACGATTTTACCTCTCTTCTATAATGGTCGGTATAATAAATGTGCCAATCACAGGTGCCAAATTCGATTCATATGCTTTCAGTTTACCGCAACAACAAGTGCGTATGACCAAAAGCTGATCATCACATATTAAAATCGATGCTAACAGAGTATAAAAATTGTCGACATTGTAGTTTTAGTGTGTGTGCATGTGTGTGTGTGTTCATAACGTTAAAGTCTCGCGACAATAATTAAAACCACATTCACTTCGAAACCACCTGCTATGCACAAAAATTATAAAATCATCCCGAAAAACAACAATAACAGCGAGCCAAGAATCTGATAAATGAGGCAAAAATCATATAATGATAGTAATAATGATAACGATAAAGATAATAATGAGACTATGTTGGTTGGTAAATAGGTGTAATGCATATGGCAACAAAACAAACAAACAAATAAACAAGAACAACAAAAAATAGTAAAAGCAGATGTACAAAGTACATGGCAGTGGTAGCTCTGGTTGAGTTTTTTTCTCTACGTTTTGACTATTGAATGCGCTGGCCAGGGTGTATACGACTATCGTTGGACGTCGACGGAAAATGGTTTGCACGTGTTTTGTGGTTCTGGTCAATGTCATCATCTATTTTATTGTGCTCTTGTGTGCATGTATACGCGTTTGAATTGCCGCACATTTACTCGCACCGTTTCATGCATGTTACGGAAAGTTTTCAAATACGCATATATATAAAGAAAGAAAACGTATGTCGTACTTGTGTACGCTTATGATTTTAACATTAACTGGTAACATTTCTGTCTCTTTCGGTTTTCTGTCTGTAGTTATGGTCGCGCTGTTGTTGTATTAGTGCCGATATTGTTTTTAACAACCGTGTTTTGACAATACTACTAAACCGCGGCACAAATCCTTTTTAATGACAATTATTTGCGCTTTGTTTAATTTTCAAACAGCCTTTAGCGCTTTGCGTTCTTCTCATTTCCACGGCTTGTACATATATATATATGTATACATGTACGTATACAGAGCAGCCATTAACTCATAAAAGTCCATTGCACGCATTATTGCATTATAATCGTTTTAAATATGCATAAGTATGTGTTTATGAATACGTAACAGTAGTGGTTGTGAGGGAATTGAAAAATACAAGCATTTAAAATATTTAAATTTATTATAAAACTTTTTGTTTACGAATTGTTTGCATTCTCTAAGGTTTTTAATGCATTTATTATGTCGTCCCAATATGAAGAATTTTTTTTGCATTATAAAAAAAAAAAGGAAACATATTTAAAACAAAATGCTTTCACTAATTATGAAAGAAAATGAGAGACTGCTTTTCATTGTTGCGAGATTTAAATTTCGCTAACAAATTGTTTCTGGCATAACTTTAAATGCCAAATCATGTTTAAAATGATGGCACGTAGCTTGTTTGCTCTACTTAAAGGTATAGCACCTTATTTTAAGAAATCGGCTTTCATCGAATTAACAAATTAAGCCTGAATAGTATTACGCGGTTCAATACTTAACGTATACAAGGACTTGTTCCTTTCCAGCTTTAGGGTTTGCATTGGAGTTCAAGTACAATTTTGTAAATCAGAGTACGATTATATAAAAGTTATTATCAAGGTCTGTCATCTGTTCAAAGATTATTATCTTTTATGTGTGGGTGCAATTCGTTTAATGTCGTTCCTTTACCGACTAATCATTCACTATAGCTACGACTAAGTATTTTCCAAGCGCACTGATATTTGAATCCGCAAACACCGACTTAGTACTCGCGATTCTTATCTATATGGTAGCCAGCTAGCATTTTGTTATTGACTCGTAAGCGAAGACAATCAAATTGTATTTTCTTCATGACCAAAATGACATGATACTGTAATACAACCGCCGTGGAATTTCTGTGTGCATCGCCTTGATCGACCTATTGTACCCCATATCTATTAGGTATGCTAACTTAGAGCACGTGTAGTGCAAGAAGTATTTTACGATTCACTTTTATTACACCAAACGATTCGAAATAATTTTCTCAGACAACTTAAGATTGCCTTTTGTCTCACTCTCTTATGTCGGTTCATGTGTCCATTGTTCTCAACCTACAGGTCGTAATTATCTTTTATATTTTAATAAAATTCTGTGCACTGACGTTGGAAAATGGATGCACGTTGTTGAAAACGGATAGGTATCGCATTTTCACAACCACTCCAAGCATATATAAAGCCCCCTTTTCTATGAAGAAAGTGCGATTCTTAATATTCTTCGGCCAAGATGGGTGAAAAAGGGCTTTTCGATGAGAGAGCACCATTTCTTATACCCCCTTTCTTTGTCAGCCAGCTTTTTCTGAACGGGAACAATTACAATGCGAAACAAGCTGAACAAGATTTTCCCCGCTTCTCTCAATAGAGAGTGGTCTGTACACTTTGCGCGTTTAATTAAAGCAACCATAGAGCCTTCTAAAGTTTCGCAAAAGACTCACAAACCCTAGCGCCATAGCAGGGGGAACAAAAAATTGCAACGCTTTCGTCACATATAGCAGTAATATGTACCGTTTTGTTTGGCCTTTTACCGCTCAAAAGCTCTGACTTGTGAAATGTTGCTGACATCCGTAAGCTCTCCTCTATCACCTGATAGATGGATGATACAAATAGATGGAGAGTTTTCTTATGAACTGAAAATGCGTTAATGTCTCTTCAAGAGGAAAAATATTAAAAATATGTAAAGTTTTATTAAATAATAAATTGTTAAGTGGCTAATAATTCGTCTTTAGCTTTTGCAATATACTTAATTTAATATAATTTTCTAAACAGCCCTAAAGGTCTTTTTTGCAAATTTATTTATTTTTTTTTTTCTATGTACCCTTTACTGATATTTGGCGTTCAACAAGTGCTTTATGGGGCAAAAAAAGGAAAACTCTTCACTTTAATCACCGTCCAACCGTCCAACAACAATCAGTGTATAGCACTCGCTTTCGACATTTTAAACTGTGCTTGTAAAACATCGGAAAACAAAAAGAAACAAAAAGTCTCTCTGGCTGCTAGCTAGGTGCACAGACAGCAGGTGGTGTATATTAAAAGTATTTTAAACAACGTTTTATGCTGTCTCTGCAACACTGAATAAAAAATAAAATATATAAAAATAAAAATGCAAAAAAAAAAAAAAGAAAAAAAGAAAAAAGAAACAAAAATCAAAAGCGAAATAGAAAAGTTTCCCCTTTAGTCATTTTTAATATTGCAGTTGTGCTGCAACTTGCAAACGAAAAATTATTTGAAATAGAATAAGAATTTTTCTTTCTAGTAAAAGAATCAAGTGATATCAACCTTAACTTAGGGTGAAGCCAAAGGAAAAACTATCTAACCTTTGCTTGTAAAAATTGCATAGAAAATGTTAAGCATGTATGTATGTGTTTTGCTATTGCCACGTTTAGCGAGCATGATGATAAAGGTGTAAAAATGGATGTAAAGCTTTACCTTTAGGAATTTTTTGGTTAACACTTCACGTTATACAGGTGGGAAAAGCAATGACCTTAATAAAATAGAGAAAAACTACATGACACAGATGATTGCAACTAAAGCAGGTAACAACGGCAACAGTAGCAATAACGAAACAACAATATGAACAACATGGACAGCAAGCAAGCAAGCAAGCAAGCAAGCAAAACTAAAAAGATGAAAAAAAAAAAAAAACTTCACTGACATTGACAAAGAAGTTTAGTTGTTATTATAAAACATTTCATAGCACAAGCACTTGGGACCAAAATATAGAAAATATACAGAGTAGTCGTGTAATAAACGTAGGAATGCTGTTTATTTTTCTGTTTCTGTTTCTTTTTTATTTTTATTTTCTTTTTCTATTTCTATTTTTATTCCTCTTTCTTTTGCTATTCCTTTATCGTTTTTCTTCTTTTTTTTTTTTTGTAATTTCTGCTTGGTCTTTTTATAGTCGAAATGTAGTTAAACTCTTGAGGTCCTTTTTCCGCTTTTTTTCCACAGTTTTGGTTTTTAAGTTATGACAACAATATTTTGTAGTTGTTTTACTAAATGTTCTTTTCGTTATGATTTTGATAAAGTTTTTCTTTTATTTTTTCTTTTTTCTATTTTTTTTTTTTTTTTTTTGTTTGCAACAAAACAGTATGTTATTCATTTGTTACAGTAAACTATTTATCTTAACACTTGTGCTGCTGTACTTTTCTTTCTTTCTATTTTCCCTTCTCTTTCGCATTCCTCTACAGAATTCGCAAGAGAATTATAAATTATGGTCCAAACAGCGTGATCATCATCATCATCATCATCATCATCATCATCATCGTTGTTGTAGCCATCAAAATTATACTGCCATGCGACTGGCACCACAAGTAGTCTTCAAAAGTTCAGACAAAAGTTAGAAATGAAGAAATATGGTGAAGAAAGTCAAGTGAAATTATTGTAAAAGATATTTTAATAAATTTGATTTGC
>CCAG010009023.1:0-44077 GCA_001077435.1 Glossina morsitans morsitans | reverse complement strand
TTGATGAAACCAAGAGCGGACCTAGCTTTGCTTATCGAGAACTCAACGTGCAAATTGAAACGTAACCTACGGTCAAAGAGGACGCCTAGGTCTGTGAACGACTCAACGTCCTCCAACTTGTGCGAATCTATAAAGTAATGGGTTATGAATGACTTCCTTCTAGAGAAAGAAAGCTTCTTACATTTATTTAGGTTTAGTGTCATATAATTTGAAGAGCACCATGCCACCAATTTATTTAGGTCAGTTTGAAGCTGATGTGATTGCGATTCTAAGGAAAAAGAAGAAAACAGTTTCACATCATCAGCATACATTAAGATCTGGCTAGATTTAATCGCCGAAGGCAAGTCATTAATGTATAGATTAAATAAAATGGGTCCTAAGTGGCTACCTTGAGGTACTCCTGACGAAACGTGGAATTCATATGAAGTGGTGAAGTTAAACAAAACCCTGAATGACCTATTATGCAAATAAGAGCTTATCCATTTCACTAAATGGGAAGGGAAGCCAGCGGCTTGAAGTTTAAAGATAAGTAATTTGTGGTTAACCAAATCAAACGCTTTGCTAAAATCAGTGTATATGACATCAGTGCAAGAGCCATTGGAAAATGCCTTGAAAACCTGACAAGTAAACTCTAAAAGATTAGTGACCGTAGAACTTCCTTTTCGGAAGCCATGTTGGAGTGGAGAAATATATGATTTGATGGCAAAGGCCAAACGCTGAGTCAGAATTCTCTCAAATAGTTTAGGTGAAACACTTAGCTTGGCAATGCCTCTATAATTCTCCACGAGTTGTCTACTCCCACTTTTGTGAATAGGAATAAGATAACTACCCCTCCAACACAAAGGGAAAACACCTAAATTCAGGGGCAAATTAAAAATCTTTGAGATAACACCACAAAGCTCAATAGCGCAAGGCTTAAGTACACATGATGGAATTCCATCAGGTCCAGGCGCACAACTGTATTTCGGAGAAGTCAACCCATTAAAAACGTCGTCATCAGAAGTAACCAAATTGGGTATTGAAACCGAGTTAGTTATAGGATAAGGGTATTTGCTGATGAATCAAAACTAGCAGACGAAAAGTTTCGTCGGAAATACTCCGCAAACAGATTTGAGATTTCAAAATCATCCGAGGAGTCAGAGCCATTAAAAGAGACAAACGAGGGATGTGCAGAAATTTTTCTTTTTGAATTAACAAATTTAAAGAAGTATTTAGGATTAGCAAACAGAGAAGATTTAATGAACTGAAGGTATCTGCAATAATAATGGTGGTTGAGGGAGTTAAATCTGTGCCTTGCGGCTGAGTACGCGAAATAGTCTAGACAAGAGCCACTTTTTAAAAATTTCTTGAACAGCTTGTTTTTCCTATTCTTATAATATCAAATTGTCGTATTAAACCACGGGGGACACCTACCTCGAGGTCGGCACTGCTTAAGCGGAACAGATGCAGCAATAGCTAGATTTAATGTATTGTACAACGATGACAATAAGCTTTCTATACTCCCGGTTGAGAAGTCAAGCCTCATATGTGAAAGATGAAATTTTAGCAATACCATATTGGTTTTATGAAAATCATAATATTTGCTGGAAAAGGTTGGGTTTGGACTATTAAGACAGTTCAACGAACCGTCATACTTGTGATGAAAAGAAATACACAATGCTGGATGATAAGGATCCTCAGGAAAACTAAAAGGTGGACAACGATTTACATTAATCTCAGGAAAATTGGCAAAGCAAAGATCAAGCAGTCTACCATTACAATTAAAGGTACAGTTATATTGACCTAAATTATGGTCAAATAATTTATTAAAGAACACTATAGCTCTATCAGACTTGAAGAAGGAATTAAACAGGCAGAATTATCACTGTTACACCAAGTGACTTGAGGCAAGTTGAAATCTTCCAACACAACGACAAAATCAGTAGGTCTAGACTGCTTGGCCACTTCACAAATGAGGGAAGCCTGCTTCTTATATATGGAGATATCCGAATTTGGAGGAATGTAGGAGCATGTAATAAATAACTGTTTATTAGGTATTCTCGCTCGAATGGCGATAAATTCGACGTCAGGAGACGTGGGAAATTCAATTGAATAAGACGGGACTGACGCAGATATGGCAATTAATACAGCGCCACCAATGCGATTCAATCGGTCATTTCTGAAAACATGGAAAGAATTATGGAATGGTTCCGACGAATGTATATCAGGTTTTAACCAAGTTTCAGTGAAGGCGAAACCGAAAAACTCAGTGCTTACTGACTTTAGAAAAGTAGACTGAATTGTTGAATTTAGGCCCCTAACATTTTGATAAATGAGACATAATGGGCCTGAAGAAACATTTAGTTTTTTGAAGGCGACAGGCCTAAAGCATTGGTATTACGGGGTCGATCTCTAGGAATAAATACCTTAATTAAGGATCCTACTGGCCACAGTGGTTTATTTAACAATATTTCACTGTTTTCAGTCGGAACTAGTATTTTAAATGAATTGCTCTCGGTTGAGAAGGAGCCAATTTGAAAATGCTAACGCGCTTAAAGTTGACTGATGGGGCTTTCGCCGCCAGATAGCTTTTTATATTATCTACCGATGTTTCCGGTGCGAGTCTTGACACAAATAATGCCTTCCTAGGAGGAACTGCCGTCAAGCAATTATCATCACTACTTGGAATAGTAGGGTTCACGGCTTGAGTGTGCAGCAGGGAGGAGAAGCGGACTTACTTTGCACTTTCTTATTATTATTTTTAGGTGATGGCGTCTGATTCAAACAAACGACGGGACCGGGAGAAGATTCCCTTGCAACCTCAGCATAACTTAAGGCAGACGGACTTGCCAACTTGTTCGTAACAATTTTGTTATCGACCAAATCGACAGTGTCGGAAACGATGACTTTCGACGTGGAGTTAGAAGGTGCACTAACTTGTATAAGCGTGTCAGGTTTAGAGGGGATCAGAGCTGACGTCCCTACGCTACGAGTTGCGATTTTGGAGGCCTGGGAAGGAGATGAGTGCTCACTGTAGCGACACTCATCAAACCTAGACTTAATTTCCTCGAGCATTTTCCACATGGAGCCGAGATTTTTGCTTAATTTTGAGAAGTCATTTCTCGTCTCCGTGAAAAGTCTGTAGAAGTCAATGTCCCGCTTTCTACAGTCGGGACATGACCAACGTAATCCTTTGGAAGGATCAATGACTGCGTCAGCAGTACTGCCTATAATGCCGGCACACTTTGCATGCCCAAAGCGATCGCAAAGCCATCACATAATGAACCTATCCGATTCCGGACCAGATTTGGCACGACATGAAGTATATAGACACTCCATGTCAAGTCAAGAAGATAGAGATGGATTATGAGGAGAAGAACAAAAAAAAGGAAAGAGCCAAATCAAGAGGGTCGCTACACTAAATTTTTCAAAAATTTAAGAAAATTTCTCCGTTACGTTGACACTGTAACAAGAGAACACGAAAATAAGAGAAATCAAAACCAACCAGCAAAGACTATAAAAAAAGAGCGAAAACAAAATCACCGCAATTTTCTCCTAAGTTAGACGAAGATTTCACACTAGTAAGCAAGGGTAAATAAAGAGCAAAAGTGTTTATCAAAAACACTTGTGCTGAATGCAAGAACCAAAAATGAAAATCATCAAAATTTTAATATAAATTAAGATAATTATAATTCCTTTTTGAAATTCTTACAACTTTTAACCTTATGGCTTTATAATAATATGCCTTTTAAAAAAATGCGAATAATTACGCGCAAAAAGAAATAGAAATAAAACAATGCACTACTCTTTACAGAAAAGAACGAAGCAATCACGCCGCGATCAGTTGCCAAGCAGGTAATCTAGGTTTATTTATAAAAATTAAACAATAATAGAAAAAAGGGAAGAAAAAAACCCATTGTATTAGAACTATGTAATATACTTTGTACGTATATGCCTTTTATTATTTTTCATGTCTCGAAACATATGTCGGTTGATAACAATATATTTGCGCTTGTAGAAATATATGCTTATCAATCTTTTCCTAGGGATACTTGTTAAAATTCTCTATATAAACATGTTGCAAACCTTTGAGCAACATGCCTACTTTTTAATGGACATCGTATACACCTGTATATTTGTTTTGCTTCTATATGTGTAATCATTTAGCTTAACGCTCATTTTTTTTTTAAAAAGTCACAGCTGGCTTATCGAACAATTCTTATCTTTTAAGGATTAACGGTCACGAATTTATTTCGTTCCCGTATATAAGATGATATATTTCAATTGCGAGTAGCATACATATTATGCATGAGCACATACCTAACAGTCTTGTGGTTTAGAGTTATTGTTGTCACACGTATAATCATATGCCTAAACGTTTATTTGTTTATTGACAGGGTATTGATTGAACATTGAGTTTTTTGGTATAGGCATATACATAATGATCTATATGTTTTGGTAGGAGGTGGCAGGTTTAGCTTAGTCGTGATCCCTGAACAACGGATAGAACACTCTTTTCAAAGACGTTAAAACGGCTAGGGACAATAAAAACGAATAGACTGAAGGTAGGGACGGGCGAGTGGCCCTATTGGCCTAAGGTTGGCTGCTGTAACACCTCCTGCGTATTTTTTTTTTTTTGCTGAATTTCTCGGTACGGACAAAACGCGGAAAATAATTTCAAACAAGCGTCGGCTTGCAAATCACCACACTGGTTTTTTTCCTCCCGTCTACACAAATCTCTAATCGCATACAGTCTACCCTAATTATAAATACGATAGATATTCAAATTTTTCGTAAACAATAAAAATATAACTTTAACGAAAATGCCGAAGGTCCAAGAGTTTTTTTAATAAATTTTCTCGGAAAGGGTCTTCCTGGATAGCCGTGAGCGTACCTCGAACAAGAAGACTCGTTACAATAGGAACAAGGGCAGGTTTCTTCAAGACTGGTGCGATCTTAATGCACACTTAATAAAATGGCCACTTTTGCAATATAGAAAATTACTTATCTTAGGCGATAATATCTGGGCCGATAAACCATTTTGTGGGATCATTAGCAACTTATGTTTTACTTAATATCCCGCACCGTTCATCGGCTACGAATTGGTGGCATTGTCTGTAATCATAACGAATCCATCTTAAAAAAGATCAAATTCGACCAAAACACGTTTCGCTTAATTTTGATTTCGTGATTGCCCACTATATTGGTTGCAGGACGAGCGCCAATAACTGCTGCCGCCAACTCTAAACGTACGACTGAAATGGCGTGACTCCGCGACTAAGGGAACTATAGTATTATTGTTACTCGATATTATTAAATATGAAACAGCTGGATATCCGTTTCCGGTCGCATCGACGAATGCGTGAACACCGACAACAAAATTATTATAATTGGGTCGTTGAAGATAACACCTGAGAATTTTTAAACTTTTTATTTTTGGTAAAACATATAAACCCTTTTCAGCTTGGAGAGTCAGAATCGGGTCATCCCAAGCCACACCGCGTCGCCATATGTTTTTTAGAACACCCTTTGAAAGCGTAGAAGAGTTTACCAGCAATCCTAAGGGATGGTAAGCGCTCAGAAGCACTTGTAGAACCTTCTTTCTCCTAATGTATTTAGTGCTGAGAAAGGAGTGACTGCTTAAAAAATAGATGGAAATATGTTCTCACAAAATTTCTAACTCTTTTCATAGTTCAAGACCATTTTCAATACTTAGGCTCTCATCATGTGCATTATCGATATTCATATTTCTTAAAACGAAATTACTATTTGAGCATCAATTTTCCATACTTAAATCTGATTGACTACGAGTATAATGGACTTCACTAAAACGTCGTCATCAGTATCTGTAGAAATACGAAAATCATCAAGATGGTGATTATTTTTAGCAGTGGCTGCGGCCTGTGTAATTTGTTTCAAATTTGCCGGCGTTCAAATTTTTGACATATTAAATCTGTGAATCCTTTGAGGGATCACAATCGCGCTATGCGAATCTTTAGGCATTACGCTTCTCTTCTCTTGAAAATATTCTGTGGTAAATTCGTTCGATATCAGCACTTATCAGCCTGTTCACAACTCTCTATGCTTGTTATATAATTTTTATCCAACTATGCAGCTTTGGTTTTTTCAAAGACCCAGAAAGTAATCCTTACTATTGGCTAAGATTTCCTGGGGACATATCAACTGCTTTTTCGGCGTTTCGCCAATCTCAGGGAATACGATATCAATTAATCGCCGCAATAATGCAGTTTCATAATGACCATTACCCAGGATTTTCTGTGGGCCAGTAAAACCAGCAGTTTCAATTGTCTAAAATTACTTAGCCAAATTGTTTAGCTTAGCATCCCCGCATTCTTACATATGGACACAATGATAGTGGTCGTATTCTTTATTGTCATTTTTGTTTACATACAAAAGCTATTTTAGCCGAGTACGCACTGCTATGTGTTTTATATCTGTACTTCTTTAATACAGTTTGCAGCGCACAAACTAATGTTATCTAATCTAATTAAACTCTTGGTGTCGCATTTGTGTAAGTTGCAATACGAAAATCTCTTAAATTCGGAATCGGATGGTAACAACCAACGTTTTACGGTACGAACGTCCAATAGTGTCGTTTATTGCTTCAAACATAATTGTTCAAACTGACCTTTGAAACTCTATTCGTGCGCAATCTTTTCAGACGGACCTTCATCGATAAAGGAAAATAATTCACAATATTTTCTATTTTATTCCGAACTTTTTAACTGGCAAAATCTTAAGGTGTACATGATTCGACATTCTATGATGTGCGTAAACCTTATGCGTTATAATTGTTTTGGTTTTCATTGCAGTCTCTTCTTAAGTGTTTTCAAAATTCTCATTAGAGAGTAAAGGAGAATAATGTTTTATTTGGCATTTTTCTTTCCCGCAAGCGATATTGCTTCTACGGATACCAAAATATTTACGCAAACACTATTTACATAAACTGTATCTCCTTACGGTACTCCATCTTTGACTTGTATTAGCTGTGAAAAATCTTTCTGGCATACTGTTACAACTGTTGCCACATACTACACAACCTTCCCAATTTTGGGTGGCAATCATGTAAGTACGCGACTGGTGCCATTATCGCCTTGTTTTGTATGGGAGAGAATTGATTATTGCTAAAAGACTATGTAACGGCCATGTCTGGGAATCTTCACAGTCTGTCTGAACATCGAACTACTGACTTTACTATGTTTAGGGCCACTCCCAAGTGCCACTTGAAAGGGATCGCAGATTGTAGAGACGGACGCACGTGTCATTGTTGAACTAGCTAGTTCGGGAAATATGGGAGGTGTTTTAAATTTTTCTGCCACGGACACTCCACAAACGGCTGCATCTAAAAGAAACGAACATACTATACCTTTATAAGAATAAGCGGACGGATGAAGCCCACTTACCGAACGGGTAGATCATAAGCGCTGGGCCATTCTGTACTCTATTCCACCGGTAGTCTCCTTCGACCTATTATTTCTAATGGGAGACCCCTAATGGGATGACCTCGTAGCCTGCTTTCCTCTCATATTACAAAAAAAAAAAAATTTTTTAAATTTTTATATTCTTTTCCTTTTATTTCATATCACTTTAAATAAGAAAAACAATATCAATGTCTCTACACTAATTTAAAAGGGAACGGATTATATAATTTGTAAGTACATATGTATGATTACATAAACTATGTAATGTCTCAGGCAAATTATATATACATATCTTATATACATAAAATAAACACGATGAAATTGATGACTTAAATTCTCTTCTTCTTATTATTGTTATGACCGATTCCTATACACATTCTCAGACAAATATACGTAATACATAGATTTGCTAAAAATGGGTGTATTTAGTGTATTTATCGTTAACTCCATATAACATTAAGGATTTTTTGACATTTAGCCGACAATTTTATCATTTTCATTATTCTTTTTCTCTTCTCTTCCTCTTCTTCATCCCTCCACGGCCGAGATCAACAGCCCGATTTTCTGCACGCTTGTATTTGTAGCAATTATTACAAAAATATAAAATCGGTGTTGCAACTAATTATATTCCATTGTCGCCTGCTTTCAAATACTTCCCTTAAAATTTTCCATTACAATGTATTAAGAACCGCGAGAACCGTAAAAAATGGAAGGAAAATTGACGTTTGTTTGTTTTGTATAAGCAAGCTACGTATGGTCAATAATAACAAGCATGCAAAATGATATGAACAGAAAATTATGTAGAATTTGTGTTAGGTTATATTTAGCTTAATTTCGTTCGACACAAAAAAAAAATTGTACTTACTTTAACCAATTTTTTTTTCCTTTATTCACAATTCGCCAATGTAATTTCGGGCACACTTTTTTTTTTAAAATTTGAATTCAATTTTCACTTACTTAAAACTCATCAGCGAAATCAGAAAAAATCAGCAGAATTCACAAAGCCTTCAAAATCATTTGCTATAGTGCTGTCAGAAATATGATCCCCAACCAAGAAGTTATTCAAAAAACCAACATCACCATTCCAGACAAAGTCATTACCTTCCCGTGCACATCCAGAATCTTGTCAAACTTTCCACAAACCAGCCGTGTCTAATCCGAAAAAAACCCTTGAAAAGCACTTTTAGCTGTATTTCGAAGTTGCTAGTATTTTTTCAAATTTCCCGAAAAAGGGTTCGCTTAAAATACAGAATACACTATGTCCCTTAAGGACCTCGCAAAATAAACTGAAACTTAACAAAATACACTAGTAAGAAGAAAGATAGCTCATTTTATATCAATACCAGAAGTATTTAAAATAAAACTGTAATCAAAATAAGACACACAAAATTTGGTCTTTTATTCTTTTGGAGTGGGCGCAGCTGATTTCTTCTATTTTCAAAATAAAGTTTTTTGTCGTATACACATTTAGACGTTGTAGGCATGTCCTTTAAAAAGTTCAATTGCAAATTCTTTTGCAAATTTGTAGGCGATATTTTCACTTTTGCTAACAGGAGAATGTTTACTACAAACACTACAAAGTTGCGCATTCAACAGATAGCCAGACGAACAGGCGGACATGGTTAGGTGCATCAAGAATTGAAGCTGACCAAGAATTTGTATACTTTATGAGGTTTTAAAGCTTGGTTCCGTGCCTTATATAAAACAATAATTAAATTTTTATACATTATGACATTGGGTAAGCGTGGTGGAATATGCGCTCAAATTTTTGTACATTTATTTGTTATAATCTATGACTAATAAGCAAAGAACCAAGTTTCATTTCTTTTGAATAACAGAACTATTCTCATTTGACGTGGTGCTGTAAGCGTACCCTTCAATACCAACTTGCGTGCAATAACTTCCAACGTTTTCGCCAAATTTGAAGTCGATTACTGCATTTTTGCGCCCAGGGGAATGTTTAGAACATACATTTCACAGGCGAACAGGCGGACATGCTTAAATCGATTAATTTGATGCTAACCAAGAATATATATATTTTGTGGGGTCTCTTATGCTTCCTTCTGGGCGTTGCAAACGTTTTGACAGAACGAATATAGCTCTCATCCTTCGGCGATAGGTATAAAAAGGGGAATGTAACAATAATGCCTGCGACTTAAGCGGCAAGCATGGTTTCGTGAGGATGTGTGTAAGTACTTTAGTGACTTAATCGACCAACAGACACATAAGCACACACTAACGGACAAGAGAACAGACAAGACTGACAATAGGGCCGTTAGTTAACAGTATGGCGACAGTGACTTTAGTGATTCCCTATATATTTACATACGTCGTCTTAATTTATTCTTTTTCTTTGTGACCGCAACTTGACGAGCCAGGCAAAGTAAATTGCAGCCCCAGCTCAAGGCGTTACAATACTTTGGAGACAATTACGTAAGCCACTAATTACAATATCGAAATGGTAAAATTTTTTATACAAAGCATTGTTTTCAGCCTCCAATACTTATATTTTAGCAGTTGTATCAAATTCATCTCTTATTAACTTATATCCGTTGGCAAGTCTTTTAATTAAGAAGACGATTCTTTCTTAAGGTCCGACATAGCATCAGCAAAACACTGTTTAATAAAGGCACGGTCATCATTCCATTTAGAAATAAAATCGGGAAACTTTGAGAACAAGTCAGCAAATTGAATATATAAGGCAGAAACTTCCCCACGCAGACTATTAGATGAAAGTTTTACCTTTATATGGTGCACATCGACCCAAGCTCTTGAATTTTGGCTATGTCACATTCTGAGATGTCAGTATAAAAACCATACACCCACAATACATCACATGAAATGCTTGACTGACTGCCAAGTTTGCACACTTCACATTTGCGGCCTTTTTATTAGGAGTCGTTATAAGGTGTATATGTAATGTTAATGTAAAATTTTATTTATTAAGGATAAGCCACAACATAAAATGGAGCAAAAAATATTTCAACGCAGCTCCAACGACAGCAGCAACAACATTAAAACCATTCAGTCACAGGCAAGCATATGATGTTCAATAAAATAGACAATATGCCACAAAATTTAATAACTAGATGTTTTTCACACAACTTGTCTGAAAAAGCCTGCAAGTATTCCAAAAACACGTATTAAGATAATTGTTCTTATAAACCTAACTTAGACAAAGAAAGTCAGTAATTTATTTACGACGAACTTTAGTTTTACAACAGAAGGTATACTAATTCTATCTCTATCTAATTAGTTTTCAAGCATATATAAATCTAAAATATTAAGACTAAGTGAAATCCTTAACTAACATTCGCCCTGAATTAACGCTCGTTCTGAATAAGTTAAAATGAACAGCATAATTGATTCTTTTTCATTATAAAACAGCGGAAATTATAATCCGTTATCTTAAACGCTTACTATCCGGGAAGCCCTTATACAGAAAAGTGTTAAAAACGAAAGAGCGATAAAAACTAGCGTAGATTAAGACGTCAGATCAATATCTGAGAGCAACCTTCATTGTTAAATATTAAAAATTAAGTGACAATAAGATATGATAATGGATGGGGTATTAATACACAAGACCCAATCTCGGTAAGCATCTTTAATCATCTGCCTTCCATGCATTTTGTGATGCAAATTTAAACTGAACAAAAGCAATGGTCAAATCTACATTTCTATAGCTGCAAAAATACGCTGGGGGTTTTAAAAAATTTCATTTTTGCTATTGGCGAGCATTCGAATGAAAAAGTTCAATTTTTGATCAAAAAAAGGCAAACTTTTGTCAACAAAAAAAATTTAGATTAAGCTACCGAAAGTACCTCCCGGCCAATTCGAAAATGTGTGTATATAATATGACGTCCTGTCTAATTTATAATTACTTTGTTCACCTTTAACATTACAAATGGATACTTTAATTTTATGTTTTTCTTTTTAAACATATACTAAATTTTTGTTTCGTTTACTTATTTAAGTAAACTTGCCATATAATTTTTAACGATAACAATTTTTCGTGACATCTCGCGATGAAAGTCATTTTTGTAAACACTGCCGACAACCTTCGGCACCATTTGATTCATGTTTTGTAACATTTGTTACAAATGCAATGATGGCTTTCAGTGCATGCCTGGGTAGTTGGTTATAGAACATGAACAGAGAAAACCCGTGAAGCAAAGAAAAAAGATATAACGAATAAAGTGTCAGCGAATTAAAAAATTATGAGAAGATATTAATGCTAATATATTAATCAAAATTAGCGGTCGCCTGCAAACACTTGAATTTAAGATTTGAATTTCTTTTGTGAAATAAGGGCTCTCAGAGAGTCCTATAAAAAAAACGAAATAATGAAATATTTTCTTTTTTTTGATAAACTGTAATGAACTTCTGCGCTTATAATAAACATTCCCATAAAAAAACAAAGAAAAACGTTCGTAGTTTTATTTTTAGTTAAACCACACATTTTTTCATATGACCTATTCAGAAAATTATTAACCATAATGAAATGAGTAAAAATGTACATAGCTTTATTTATATATTAATATATATAAAAACCTTTAAGCGCATTTCCCTCTAATATATAATTACAAAAGTAACAACACAAGTGCTGACACTAAGAGAAAGAATTAACTTAAAAATTGTAGTGCAAGCGAGGACACAAACAGGGAGGAGAAAAATTGGCTATTCTTTTTTAAAGATTTGTAATTAAAAATAACATTCTCATGGAATATGTTATAGTATCTGTTTTTTTATCAAAACGCCTGTCCACGTCAATTTTTAGCTATGATAAAGAGAGTTTATGAACAATAAGTAATACACATCCGGCTAACTAAAATACAAAAATCGTGCGAAAAAACGTTATTGTTATACAATGTAAAGATGACATAAAAGGGGGAATATTCAAATGTAAACTACATAGAAACATGTTAAACTTTAGACCAAAAAACGAAACACATTGAATTGGATATTAGATCGCATTGTGGTCTTATATTATATGAATATAGACGAACAGGTCCTAAACGGCAACAACAAAATGCATACATTAGAAACTTTCCAACTTTCCCAAAAAAAAAGAAGAGATCATCAATCTAAACTGTAATATTTCAAAAATGTACTTAACCAAATTGAAAATTCTTAATACTTGCTTGTAAAAGATTTTCCTCCTTTTATCATTCTTCCTCTATATTTCTTTCAATCACTATCTGCCTGCAATTCATTTTATGTGTTTGGAGAGAGTTAATGTAACTCATAATTTGGAATTGGAATTGAGTAATCTAAGACTTTGCGTCTTGTTTCCAAAAATAGCAATTCAATAAATTTGACTTTGCCTTCATATGGGGGCACACTAACCGATGTATTCCAACGCAAGCCATGAGGAGCAAATAATAAAAATAGTTTTTGTACAGACTAGATTACATCGACGTATGACTTGTAGGTTGGTAACCGTATAGTGACCGAATATTCTGATACAGGTCTTACACCCAAGGTAAATAGGCACTTTCTAACGAAAGTATAGTTTAATTCCGTACCCGTTCCTTTTATAAAACCCAATACGGTCTTGGCCTTATTAACACAGGCATTAATGTAAACGTTAAGTCGCAGCTTTGGATCCGCTAAAGCGCAGAGGTTGTTAAAGAAGGGCGTGTTACTTACCTCATAGTTGTCAATAAAATATTGCGAAGGTAATTGATTACTCCAAGCAAATGAAAGTTTGCCTCATTTATGTAGGTTAAGCGACTTGGTATTAGTAACATATCAACTGTTCAAATCATCAAGTCCCGCCGCAGACATCCAATATGTCCGTTGAATTAACGGAGCGGAAAATTTTTACATCATTTGTAAGCGCAAGAATATGCGAGTGTTTAATACACGTCGGTAAACTGTGCAAAAGTAAATTGGACCCAGATCTCTTCCCTGGGTAACTCCTAAATAAATCTTGATTCTACGCGATATTGCCACATTATGTATATAATGCTGTTCAAATCTTTGGATGCGAGTGAGAGTGGTTAGACGTAGATAACGTCTGTTTATTTTTATTCAGTAAAATCTTGAATAAACATGACAGGTTAGTTCAAGGAGTTTAGTGATTGTGGAACTATCTCTAACAAAAACGCGTCTAAAAGCAACTATAATCATATTAATTAAAGAAGTGGGTTTTTCTTCACCAATTTTTCAAATACCTTCTGTACAACGCTTAGTTCGCCTATTCTTCTATAGTTACCATCTAAGTGATCGATCCTTTTTTTATAAAGAGGTACGATATAACTACATTTCCGAAAAGCTGGAATTTTACCTGTTTTGAAACGTTGCAATAAGAAATAACGTCAAGGCCAGAAACTACAAGGTCTTTAAAATTATCATTTCATCAAGTACTTCCGCTTCGCTCAGGACAGCAGTGATGATTTCATAAAGATAGCTATCCGTAAATACATTACTATGTATATATGACGTTTCAAACAACTGTTCAAAAAAAATTGGTAATAACGTAGCTATTAGACGACTCCCTCATATCACATAAGAGATGGAAACCCGTGATATTCCTTCTAATATTTATGAGTTTAAGAAGCTCTTAGAAACACTTATCAATTTACCCTTAATATTCCGTAAATGTTTGGGTAGCGCATACCTTTTATATAATTGTATTCACTTCGTACATTAAAGTACCTGATATCATTTGGTTTGCACCCAGTGCGTTTAAGTTTTGTATACAGCTTTCTTTTTTATTAGGAATGTCAAATGTTTATTGAAACACCGGTAACAAGTAGACTAGAATAGTATTTTAATGGGATTCACATTCTGTCATTTGAATTAAGAAGCTTAACCACAGCGAGGAAGCGAGATCAAATGTAACACAAGAAAATTTTCATGCACAGGAACATTAAAAGTAGGAACAAAGTAGGTGTAACCATTAACTACTTTCCAAACGGCGATGGGTAAGTTTATCAGGTTATCGCCGGGCGCTAAGGGACTAGAAATCATTTTTATGGGGTGCAAAAAAGTCATATAGGTTTTGATACCGAATATTGGCGCCAAAGATATCGTTCAAAATTCTCTATGAAATTCTTTATATAATGCTTTACACTCCGGCCGTCGGCTTGTACATTTCGCTATTTATTTAATGCTGAGTTATCATTTTCATTTTAAGTTACAATAATATCTAGATATAATAATCTAGAAATCTAGAATAAAAACTAGAATTAAAGGAACCGTTACTTATTGTGTATAACATGTTCTCTCTCTTATTGAGATAGAACAAGTATACATTTAAAAGAGAATGTAGAATATTATAAATTATTTTCTGTAGATACAAACGCATTAAAAGTCGCGACTAGTAGATATAAGAAAAAATTGGGAGAGTATTACGTTATGAACTACATTAAGTACTGTAGTGTACGCGCATATCATTAATATTATTTTACAAATTAATAATTCGCTCAACGACCAGTTTTTCATGTCTCAAATTTTGCTGAATGACAATTTACCTACTGACCTGCTACGCACAAGAATATACTACATCGGCAAATATCCAACGACATAATTTTGCTTTATTTTTAGTTCTACCTTTAAGTCAACTTTTGTACATGAAGACCTAACTTAACAAAACGAAAAAAAGCCTCTTCTACATTTTTCATTTTATTGTTATACTCCGGAATTCTATCAACTAACGTTGCAGTTCCTACGATTCTGGCCTTGACTAGGCAGGATAGTAACTGATAACAATTGAAGACCTGTAACATATTTATCTACGGTACACCATCTCCCCTTCTGTGAAATGTGTAATGTCTAAACCCTTGAGAAACTCGAAAAAAAAATTTTTAGTTATTAACTGCCGGCTTAAAGCCCGTTTCAGTAGAAGTAAAGGTATGGAAGCCACGTTCAATAGAGACCATAAATGTGCTCCTTAGCATGCTGTTGAGACCACGCACATTTTGGTAAATCAATGCATTTTATTCAAACACGCTTTCGTGTTAAAATTTCAAATGTCATTATTAGAGCCATTCGTATCTAGTTTTTTGGCGGAAGATTTATCTGTAGAAATGGGAAATTCCGGCAAGGATGGTTTTTAGCATTTTCTCCTAAGAGTGAATTCTTTACGGAGAATTTTTTCAGATTTTCAGTTTTTTTTTTCTGTCCGTATGGACTTGTTAGGCATCGATCGAAATTGTTCCGAAGGAACCGTAATCTTAAACAAAGAAATCGCTCGTGTTTACTAAACGTCGATATTAAAGGTACCACATTTATTAAGATCCAAATACGGAAGCTTTGCACTGAGATACCGCTTCTTTGCTTTAACAGACCTCTCAGACGTACCCCTAGGGAGAAAAGTAGACTAGCGAGAAGATATTCGAAGTGGTTAAAAATTGGAAATACCAGTAGGGGAAGGCTACCTAACTAGAGTTATTAACGATATGGTCGTAGGTAAATCTTATAAAAGGTTCATCGGCTGTAAGTGAAGAAGACTGCCTACACTTAAAAAGCAAGAACGCTTTGTGGTACTTGTAAGAGAAGGTGATTTGCCACACCCGCATAGCTGATTTCATATTTCACTTGTTAATTGGTTTTGTCCGTTTTGCGAGCGTTTGAAGAGATTTGCGCCGTTTACGTTGCAAGCCTTGGTACGTTAGTAATTTTTACTGACTGTAAGATTAAGTCCAAGAGAACAATGGACTTATTTTGGGAGGAGTGGGGGTATGAGTAAGATATCGCAATGGACCATGGGCATGTATATGAAGCGAAGTAGAAGTCGGAATACGATGGAAGGTAGGTGTACAAAAACCACAGACTAGAGTACATGTTGCTTTGAATTTTGCCAGAGAGCGATCTTGACGATCTAAGTAGGCATTTTCATCGAAGAACAACTACTACTCCTTAAATTTGTTTGCCACCGCCGACAGCAACTTCCAAACTTCAGCAAATCCCATCATAGCCATGGTCACTTTTCCCTAGAGAAATAGCATAGAAGCATTCGATCTGATTATTCTAAATGTATTAGTATTAAAGAGAAGGCTATAAAAATACGAAGTTTTTGTGATATAGGTACAAAGTATGGTATGTTTGTATACATTGATTATTCAATACTTCACTTTTATTCCGAAGCCTAGGAACAAAGCGAAGCTTCATTGTTGCAACAGCCCTAAGAAACTAAATTATTTGACTTCCTTACGTTTTTTTTTCAAATTATATGCACACACAAAAATATTTATTAATTTATATATTGCTGCTGCTATTTCTGGCAAGAATGCAAGTTACCCATTACAATTTTGGTTTGTTTCAATAAATTTGGAACAAACTTGCACGAATAAAACGAAAGGCCCAAACACAGTAATGCATTGTTGCTATTTCCACTTTGCGAACTTTTTGCAAGACTTTGCCGTAGTTCGCGAGCCTTAAGGCGTCACATATAAAAAAAAATATTTATTCAATTTATATTTAATTTTTACTAAATTAGAGTTTTGTTTATATTATATTTTTTTTTTTTATTATTATTACCAACATAGATGGAAATGTCCCCAACATATGTGTACATTATCAGCCATTTTGCATTTGCAGTTTGTTTTTGAAGGTATGAAGGTTAAACGTTTTTTGATGAATGTACTTTGAGCAACAAAATGTCTATACATAGTACTAGCTCTTCACAGAAAGCCGAGGTGTTGACGCCTTAGCGCTTTCCGATGAAACCGTTGAAGCACTAAACAGAATTCTTAAGGAGAATCATCGTATCACTGTTAGAAAAGTTACTAAGGATGTCAGCATATCGGTAGGTTCACGCCATGCAATTTTTTGGTACATTTTGAGCATGAAACTTCACGGATATGGAACCACGATAATGCGTCAGCTCACACGTCATTGTGCGCAGCTTTTTGGCCAAAAGCAAAAACGTTATCATCTCTCAGCCACCCTCTTTAACTGGACTTACCCATGTGCGACTTTTTCCTTTTCCACAAACTGAAAAAGTCCATGAAAGGAAGGAATTTTGCCACGATTAAGGAGATAAAAGCCGCATCGCTGAAAGAGCTCAGAAGAGTGCAAGAAGTGCTTCGAGGATTGAGAAGAGCGCTGGCACTAGTGTAATACATCTAAGGGGGCTTGCTTTGAAAGGGACAAAATAGATATTGATGAATAAATAAACATTTTTCGAGAAAAAAAACTCAGCTTTTATTTTGAAGACACGTCGTATATTGTTTTATAAGAAATGAAAAGCAAGCAACAAAACAGATTCATTTTCAATTTAAAATGTATTTGCCAAATTGTTTTATTAGAGTGTAAATTGTAATGCACCAATCATCGGAAAAGCATTTCGAAAGTGTCATAAAACTTAAATATACTATGAAGACTAGCAAAATATCTTCTCAAATTGCAAAAATTCGGGCTAATGAGTAAAATTGAAGATTATTGATGATGACAGAACAGCTTTTGGAATTCTAAATGTCAGATAATAAATAATATAACTCTCAGGACAGGAACATTAATAAATTCAGTGTTGTCTGTATTCATGTAGAGGAGTTTTGTTAAGACTCTCAAAAGTGCTATTACCATGCCAAATGTACGGGTATAATAAATCAGTACGTGATGAAAAAGCTTAATCATCCCGAGAAATTATGGAAACATTACATTTGAGTTCGATATAATGTTTGGATATGGTATGTCTAATTTGTTACGAAATATCGTTCGCCCAAATGCTACATCCCTCAAAACGTCTCCACTAATCCATAAGCCACCGTAAGCTCCAATATCTACGGCTATGAAAGTGTAATATCCGCCACAAAAACAAATACTTACATTTATAATGAAAAACAGATCCCGAATTTCGCGAACAAATAACAGTTATGTATTTGGTATCTATTGTACCGATGCAATGAGGGAAGTCCCAAATGCTATTGAAGTCTTGAGCTATATTCTTCCGTCCACGTTTGTTGGAACATGCTATACATGCAGTTACTCAGTTTTCTAATATGATTGTAAACGATCTTGCCCATTTTAAATAAAAGCGACATCATTATGAATTAAATGCCTAAGTTATCGCCATCCATATGTGAGCACTTAAATCCATCTTTGGTATAGAGTGTAAGAGAAAGCGTATGTGCAACAAGATTGAATTTTAATGAAGCTAATTTTCGAGAAGCTCCTATAACAAATCAAAACTTCCCGGTTGTTTTTCACAGAGTCTTGAAACCTTTTATGGTCGCGCAAATACATTCTTCCAAACGATGTTGCAAAACTTCCATCAGCACTACAACTTTGAAGAAATGGTCTTAACCAATATCGATTTTGTTTAATTCTTTCTTGCACTGCTCAACCAAAGCGCTTTTGCACTAACTTTGTTATTGTTGATTATCTCTATTTATTTTTTTATTATATTTTTGCAGCTGAAAGCGTATGTTTTTCTATACATTTTCATAGATCTGCGTTTCTAAAAATATATTGCGTAGCGTGGTGCCTGATTGTGTTTACCACTTGCGATTCATTAATCCGAAAAGCAGAATAACGCATGATTGTGTTGAAGACAGAAAATTTTTAAGGGTACAAGGGTAAGTCACATGCCAGATTTATTGTTACGGCAACTCCAACCTCCACGTCGTATGAAATATATATTTAATCGCATACATAATAATGTACATATAGCTCTAAATATTTAAATCACTCTATAAACTTGTATTATGGAATATCAAAATAACTTTAAAATCATATGTATAATTACATTTCTTTAAACCCTTAAACATACATTGTAAAATAGCGCATAACTGACTCGATCGTTTCTGCTAGATGAAATTCCTGGCAAAGAGAAATGATCGTGAGAAATAACGGAACACCTGCACACAGAAATTCTCATGAAAATAACCTTGTAAGCATATATCATCAGATGTTGAGTCAGGGGCAATCGCTGACTAAGATAATTATAAGTAAAGCATAACAAGCATAGTTCAAAATAGACAATAAAAAACAAGTTCAGTATAAGAACATCATCCAAACACCAAGCAAGTGTTTTTCCTTTAACTTAACAAGTCTGACATAACTCACACACTAGCAAAGGCTTTTTTTTTTTTGTTTGGGAAACAAAAAAAGTAAAAGCGTAACTGGCGCAGTCGGGAAAGGATCCCGAAAAACTAAATAAGCGAAAATGATTAAGTAAATAGCATCCCAAGGCTCGAATAAATTACGCAAAATATTTTGACAAGTGTGCTCCAAAAGTGTAGCTTCAAAACCAAAGTCCAAATAAGTGAAAATTACTTGACAAAAGAAAATTTTGAATAAGCGAAGATTATTCGGCAAATAAGAAATCAAATAAGTGAATGTTGAGTACAAGCAGTTTACCAACAATATCAAGTAATTAAAGAAAATTAAACTATCCCAAAGTGCCAAGGTGCTAATCAAATTTTTATCAAAAAACCCAAAGAAAAATTCGGTGATATAGCCAATAATATAAAATATATATAGCAACTTTTCCAATGCTTTCATCGAAAATAAAAGCACTCCAATTTCTCTTTCAAATGCTATTGACAGATGTGCCATGTTCCTGGAAAATTATATATCTTCCTTAGAATTTGAAAGTTGTCTCTCCAAATCGAAAGGGAGGACACCTGGTCTAGATCGTATCTCATACCAAATGATCAGTGCTCTTTCTAATTCAAGTAAAAATAAATTACTGGATCTATATAATATGGTATTTTTGACTGGCCATATATCGTACATGTGGAAACTGGCAGCAGTTGTTCCAATTCCAAAGTCAAAAAATTTCTCCACTGCATCGGATTATCGCCCAATCTCTCTTTTATCTTGTCTCTCAAAAATGTTAGAGAAGATTATAGCATCTAGATTATCCTGGTTTCTTCAGTCCAAGAACCTGATTACAAAGCAAGTTTTTATTTAAAAATATCCTTAAATTCCGGACCATAATTTTACTTTTCTACAACTTCGAATGTTTTTCTTTCCTTTTCTTCCAGTCATCTCCCGCTCTTACTCTTCTTCTTCTGTTTTCTTTTTTCCCAGGGGTGCTCATCTCAAATGCTTTGAATTTACCAACGCTTCCTTTTGTAACGCTACAGAGTTCTGTGTTTAAATAAACAAACTGAAAGTTAAATGTTACAAGACAGGCGTTGCTTGCGAGCGCGGACAAGAACATTAGCAGCTGGAGACAAATGTTTACAAATGGCGATATATAGCTGACCTGAGACATGTATTATAGCTAAGTATGTAAGAAAGTATTCTAGAGAAGTTGTTCTTTTTTATTGAATATTTGTCGAAAACACATATCGTTAGAAGATAAATATTGCCATTAACTTGACCAAGCAAGAGGAAGATACCCAGCTTTTTACCTTTAAGATCTTTAAGCTCATAGTAGCTTGACTCATGCCAAGCTGTGATTATGACCTTTTTGAATTGATTGGTTAACTTACTACAATATTATAATCGTCTATCGAGCGACTTTGTGCAAAATTCTTTTGAAAAACGTTCTGTCCAACGTAATAGATCACTGGACGTAAACGTAAATTGTGATCGAAAGCATATCGGGTATACGCTTTCCTAATATTCTCGTAAGCCTTTTTTTTAAACCATTATAACTTCTTGTCAGTTTTTAAGGAAGAAGCAGGGTTTTGTAGAACATCAAGGCTTCGTAATAGAGAACAAGGGTAAGGACCTAATAAATCGAGATATAATCTTTGAGAAGGTCGAACAACAATAGTTGCTCGACCCATAGATGGCCTTTGAATTTAAATCCCTGCTTTTGTCTGCTTACAGCCATCACAGGTGGAAACAAATTCTGAAATTAGTTTAACCATTTTCGGCCAATAGAAAAATGCTTTTAAGCGATAGATGATTTTGGCTATACCTACAGAACACGCAGTGGGAGCTCACGAGTATGTTTAATTAAGTCATTAGTAAGATGTGATGGAACCTATAATTTCCACGAATTTTGGCCTTGAAGTGCATCTCCCGTAACATGTTCGGTTGGCTTGTTGGCTTGAGGCCATTATGGACCTCTATGTCAAGTAAATGCTTCAATTGAGCCTGCAATCGAACTCTAAACGCAATATATAGCTGGGACGAGAATGCATCACAAGGCAAACCAATTTCGATGAAGTAGGTCATACTAAAAAGCAATTATCCAGGTGTAAACGATTGATTTTTTCGAGGTCTTCGGAATGAAGACAAGACAACAAATCGGGCACAACTGGCAGATTACCTTTTCGATGCTTAATTGAGAAGTTGAAACCTTGCAATTTCAACGACCATCTAGGCAATTGACCGTGAAGACCCATTTGGAAAATTGGCCACTTAAGAGAAGTGTTATCTGTAATAATTTCGAACTTATGTTTTTCTAGGTAGGCTCGAAATTTTTAGTTAGCAGAAAGCCTGCTAGACATTCTTGTTCAGAGACTGAATAGTTTCTTTAAGGACTATTAAGTTTATGTGATATGTAAGCAATCGGAACCTCTTCTCTGCGTTGATTCCTTGGAGTTACTACAGCACCAACTTCAAACTCACTTGCGTCACATTGTATAGAAAATGAACAACGGAGCAGAACATAATTTTTCTTTCAGGTTTGCAAAAGAGGGTTTTGCTTTTTTTGGAAACCATTCAAAAGTTATTCTTTTCTTCAGCATGTGTCACAAGACTCTATTTTTTTTTTTTAATTTTTTTTTTTCCGTTCGCTTCCTTACTATCCTATCCTTTATTTTTCTTTTTCATGGTCGGTCTGGTCCTTGGTCCGTTGGTCGATTCGATGTCCGTCGTTAATTGTCCACTGTCACCTACCGTCCCTCATGCGTGCTCCTTCCGCAAACCCCGGACTACTCCTGTCTAGGCCATATGGAATTCGTTGTTAACTTTCTCCTCCTCTGTTCGCATTAATATATTATTATTGTTCTTGTTTTTCTTTGCTTTGACTGAGCAATGAATCGTAGCTATCATACAGTTTGATGGTGGATACCAAAAGAACGTCGCTTTTCTTTTTTTTCACAATTTGTGGCACAATTATACGTTTATTTTAGTTTATGATTGCTCGTAATTACAAAGATAATTGCTATTCACACTTAAAATTACATATTAATTTTGTTACATTTGATCATGATTTACACTTTTATTTCAATATTGTGTGATGTCTAATTTTATAAGCAATTATTACAGTTTGTGGTTATTTCGTTTACCTTTTTCATAAATAGTTAAACAATCATTTTTATATTTCGTTAAAATAAATCAGTCAACCACATAGTTAAACATAGAAATTACTTAATTCTGACCGCTTTTATAATATATTCTTTATGGTTTTTTTTTTTGTTTAATGCAATTTTATAGTACATTATTTTTAATTAACCACGAATTTATTTATGGCATTAATATAATATTCCCTTAACAAAGATATAGTAATTTCTTTGCCTTATTGATGATCTGCTTCTATCCGCATTTGTTGTTGTGAAAAGTGGTTTTTCCCTTTGTTCATTTGTTAGTTTCTTTACTTGTGGCCTTTTTTTTCTTTTCTGAAAAAAAATTGTGCGCCTTCTTTGTATCATTTAATACATCAAAAAAAATGTTTTGGTTTTTTTTTCCAATTTTTTTAATCCACTGAAACATATTAAACTCGACTTCTCATGTTGTGTTGCTGTAATCCTTTTCTTTTTCTCTTCTTTTTATATTAATTCGAATGTCAGGAATGTTATCATTTACTTTGTGCTATTTAATCATTTTTAAAAAAAACATTTCAATTTTTACTAAACACCTGAACACTTGAACACTTTCAAATTCTCACTACGACTCCTGTTGTCTTGCACCTCTCAAACCAGACTGATCGCAAAACAAAAACCACCACCAAAAATGCTTCTCGCATGATTTTTTCTATTTTCTCGTTTTCTTTACATAGCTAGTGGCTAGCCGCTATTTGCAAAGAACCGCAAAATCATACGATGTCCCATAACGGCATGCCGTTATTGAGACATTTTTGGTACAAACAGACCGACAGATCCCGTACCTTAATTGTTCGCGGACGTTACACATGTCAGTCAGGGAAGTAGTCAAAAATGCGCAATTACGCACGAAACGACGATACCAACCAAAAACAGTTCAAAATCTTCGTAACTGTCAAATAGATTTCGGCAAAAGATAGTGACAAGTAGTCTGAACTTTATCAGGATCTGTTTGGATGATGCCGTTTCTTATAATATGGTCCAGGTATTTTACTTGTTATTCCAAAAATTTATTCTTTTCAACCCTAGTAGTTAAATAGGCTTTCTGTATATATTCAGGTATTTCTGACAACGTTTAAAATTGCTCAGAGATAATTAACAGATCATCTAAGTAAACAAAAACTTGACGTAGCTGAGGTAAAACCACTGTGTCCATTAATCGACACCTAGTTTGGGAAACGGCGTTAATGGCTAATCAGGCACTGTACAGACTGTCTTCTCTTTCGAATTTTCGTCTAACAGTATTTGCCAAAGCTATATTCAGCCTTTGGTAGTCCCCTCAATATCCCATCAATCAATGGTAAGGGATAAGCGCCTTTGACTGCAACGCTATCCACCTTTCGGGCATCTAAACATAGTCGAACCATTCCTGGCTTGATAATTGATGTAATAGGGGGAGACTAAGAGCCTTGGGATTCTGCTATAACTTCTGGAGCGAGCATTCTAACAAGTTCAGCAAACGTAACCTTTTTTACTGCGGGTGATTCGGCAAAATGTCTTTATTTGATAGGTTGGTTTCTACCTGTATCGATGGTATGAAAAATTACTGAAGTGCTACCCAATCCTTCAATTTTGCAAGACGGGATAGCACTTATGACATCTCTCAGTTTGTTGGCTTGCTCTTCATTCAAATTATAGTAGGTAATATTATATACTACTTCATTACAAGTAAAAGGCGAGAATATGTATAGGCTTTTACAAAAGAGATCTTTGACGAGATCAAAGGTTCGAATAACATCCATTCCTAAATACAAATTATATTGTAGGGATGGAATTATCAAACCGGTAATAGGATTAGTTTCACCCTTAAAAGTAACAGCGGTGGTTATGCAGTATATTACAGCATGATTACTGCCGTCAGCTGTGTTCAAAGATGTAGTAAACTTTTTCCAAGGGTATATACAATCTTTTTGCATAATTGGAAGCAAAACACAAAACAGGTGTACAAATGTCAATCAGACCTACTACGTTTTGAGTAGTAGGTTAACAGAAACAAATGGTCATGCATCATTTCGATAGACATTAGAAAGAACGGCGGACCAATATTGTCTTCTACTTTTTTGGAAAATTTTCCAAAACCGACGCAAACGGATGATAGACCGTTTAAATCGTTTATAAACACGGTCTCTGTATGGATCGGATGATTGTCGAAGGGAATTCAATTACATATTGAATTAATTTGGACTAATTATTTTTGCGTATTTTTAAACTCTCATCACTCTGATCTTACTTTCAAAATATCTACCGAGGGGAATTTGTCACTATAATGTTCGCTATTTGCATTTTCAATGATATCTTTATAGGAGCAGGGTCTTGGACTTAATTTATGAGACTTTTTTTTCAACCATCGAAAGGCAATTCAGTCAGTTTATATGACCTCAAGGTTACTATGCCGACAAGGTTTTTTATAAATCGGACATTCCGGATTCTGATTCGAATATATGTTAATGCAATCTTTATGCAATATATGATTGCATGGAGTAACAATTAATATGTCAAGGATTTGGAAATCTTCTAGACACGCGATACACTGTCCCAAGCTATTGACCAACTCTGATTATGATTTTGCCCTGAACTTTACGCCACATTTGTTATTCAAGTTGAATGTAGTAATTAAAATAAATCAATAACGAATCAAATAGAGTGATTTGTATGTCGGATAATATCAAAGCAAAAAAAAAAATCTGTCAGAAATGGAAAAAATGGACGAAGCAATTGAACTATACTATATAGAGATATATAATATAAGTCAATGCGTTGACGGTGTAATATAATATATAGTAAATGTAATGTGTAAATATTTATAATATGAAGGTGATAAAATGTACGTTATGAAGTTATTATGTGTAAATAATAAAAATAAAAGTGAAGAATATATTATTAATAAATTTCAAAAAAACGGTATATAAAGGAATATAAAGTATGACAATAAAATACGCCAATTAAAGAAATGACACTTTTCGCTTCAAATTCTTTAGCAGTAAATTAAAAATAACGTTCATCGAGAATTACTCTTCTGGGATGAACATAGGCCACAACTTAACGTTAGCAATAATTCATCACAAATTATGAATGGGTTGAATAAAGATCAGCTGCTATACGACCATAGTTCCAAAGCAATTAATAAATAAAGCCGCCAATATCAAGCGTTGCACCATATCAGACGTCCAAAATAAATTTCAATTCATTTATACACGGTACACAACGGAGTAGATAAGCTGAGAAAAACAGTGGTTTAACAATATGAATATGCCAAAGATCAACAATTCCAAGCTGCGTTTAATCAGTTCTCGGAATTGGGGGTCTACACCCAAAAATAAAAAAAACACTTTTGTGTGTAAATAAATTCAAAAATTATTCATATGAAAATAGATATACATACTTATAATCAAATAAACTAGTGATGAAATAGTTATGAAGCGACATCTCAAAGATATACGATTAATTAATAATATTACCATATAGAATGGTAAAGCAAAAGAAAAAACATCCAACTCCAATAAGATGAGGGGTGGTGGTTGGTGGCGCCATTTTGTATGTAACCTAACATGTTTGTAAAATCTTTATGTCTGCCTAAATATAGAAACTCGAACATTATTGATTTTAGGGCCATACTTATGTGCCTCCTTAAGAGGATTTGGAGACGGTAAGAGGCGGGCGCACTTGTCATTGTTGAGCTAGATAGTTCGAGAAATATGGGGGGTTTCGAATTCCTTAAGGAATCCGGAATGCAGAAAAATTCGTAAAGGATGCATGCCTGAGGAACAAAATGCTAATAGAAATGCTATCGTTTGCTGGACTATGATAATAAAGTTAGCAAAAGAAGACATACGAAACGTGCAGCTGGGCGATGACGACCCACAGGTAATAATAGTTAGCAAAAAATCCCACAGCAAAAGCGTTTTGGGCTCAGTGGGAAACCCTTATTTTCGAAGACGCAAGCCAAATCCGAGGAAGTTACAAAACAACACCACAGAGGGCCAAACGGAGAACACTATAGCCATACAAATACTGTTAAGGAGATTAAGCGGAAATTCTACTGGGTACGATGCCGGATATTAGCAACAGCATGGATTCGTAATGGTAAGGAATGCAGTAAATCGAAAGAAGCGGGAAATAAGCTTGAAGGTAAAAGGCGGCCAAAGTGATTTGCAAATTAAGGGCCGAAAACGAACGGAAAGCGAGTTTTGTTGAAGGAGACCTAATACAAATGCATAGCCCATCGTATAGTGACATTTTATCACTAAATTTGAAATCTAACTGGGAGAGACCATATAAAATTATCATGAGGATAATTGTCAGAGTCTATCGGATCCAGAAACATCAGGAAGAGGGAGCTATAGGTAATGTGGCACACGTAAGCACACTGGTAGCGTTTGAAAATGACCTTGTTCAGAAGGAACATGTTTACGTGGAGGGCACTGTTACGAAAATGCCATATTTCATAATTTAAGTTTTTCATGAAAATGAGTGGAATTTCCCAGAAAAAAATTCCAACGAAAGAAAAAATCAAAGACGCAATCATGACAGCCTACCTGCCTCCTGCAGCTGGCGACTCACGAAAAGATTAACAACAATTGGCAGAAACTTAATGGAAAAAGGAATCAACACGAAAATGTTCCGATGAATTTAGATAATGGTAACTTATTTGCAGAAGGGTATATAAGCATAATATTTGTGGAAGACAAGAAGAAGTCGAATCAAGAGAGTTGATTTGCAATATTCGAACGAACAAGACCAGAACTAGAATTAAAGCGTTGTAAATATAAGTTCCTATTGATAATTTGTAAATAGATCTTCTAAGAATAAAAGTTATATTATTCTAAAAATCACAATTCAGCGGAACGAACTTCATTTCAAAAGCAGTTGAATAAAAATGTAAAATCCCCAAGGACCTCACGTTACAATATGTACGTTTTTTAGGTAATTTTTTCTAAATTATTAAATGCATATATACAAAAAAAAAGATACATATCGAGATCACCTTTTTTGCGCTCAATTGAGCCAACTCTTCATGTATCTATGGTTAACCAATAGCCTTCTTCTAAAATTTTTTAAAAGCAGCTCATGTTCAGGAATTATACATGTATTTTACCGTAAATACATATCCAAGTTGGGCTGGGTCTGTCTATCAAACAGTAGCATAGCGGACGATTTATTAGTTAATGTTAGTAAACATCGATTTTCAATAGGCTAATCAAACCTCTTTTAGTACCGTGCTAGCTCGAGCCGTTACAGCTTTGAGTATATTTTTGAAGGTTTGCACGAATCTCTCTGCCTAACTATTCATAGTCGGATGATATAGAAAGCTTTGTTTGTGAATAATCCCGTTTCTTTAAAAAAGTGCTTGAAATTCATTAGAATTAAACTGCTCCCATTATCGCTAGCAAGTGCGCTTTAGATACCATACATATATGTATACTGTAATTGTAGTATTATTATTTATATCACTTGCAATACGTTCCTCTGGCCATCTCCCGAAACCATCCACCAAAACAAATGTATATTTTCCGATAAGCGGACCCGAATAATAGGCATGCGGTCTTTCAAACACTCTGTTTGGTCATACACAACGGTACACCAGTACCATTTTAGTTTTGGGATGAATGCGTTGGAGCGCTAAAGAGTTCGAAACCATAGCTTCTATGTTGTTGTCTATCTATTTTGACCAAACATAAGCTCTGGCCAATGATTTCATTTTACTCATACCAAAATGTCTAGAATGTAAACTTTCAAACTTTGTGTCAAAAAAAATAAAGGGATGCACATTTTATCATATTTTGAACATTCCGCTACTTTGATGATTTCCGGATCTTTTCCTATTATTTGGTTTAATGCTTCCGCGGTAACAGGAAAATTTTTCTATTAATTTTACTTCGATCAGATCAACTTTCTTTTCCGCATCCACTGTTAGTAATCACGATTCATGTATTTAATATAAATCTCTAGTTGTTGCATATTCGAACCATTCCGTTAGTTTTTTTTTTTTTATACAGCAACAATAGGAGTAACTCATTCAGACTTGTTCACTTTTACTAAAATACCCTGTTGGACTTGATTGCTTATTTTCCACGACACTTAATGGAAAAGGAATTTTCCTAGATTTTACAAATTTAGGCGGTTTTTCAGCTTCGGTTTTAAATATAGCTTGGATTGACAACATTTCTTTCACGGTGTTGATGAAAATTATCTTGGACATTCCTTTAATATTTTTAAGTGCGTTTTCATGAGCCAGCTGTAGACCACAATCGTAAATTTTGCCCACTATTAAAAATTGGAGGAGTCAATTTTTTTAGGGATTCATTGGTGTGTTGCAATAGTACGAGCAAAGCAGATTTTTGCAAATATTTTGATTTTCTCGACGTTGATTGGATACGGATAAGGACTAACATGCGAGTAGTGTGGATATCGACTTATTCGTCAATTTTCTCTTTAATTTTTTTCTAATATATTTTTGAAGTTCAAATTTTTTTATTGTGCCTTCTTTAAATAAAGCTGCGGTTTCGCTGCAAGGTCAAGGTTAATTTCCGAACATGCGAATACGACTCGATTACCAAAAAATTTTAATTTTGTCTCCTCAAGTGACGATGATATACCTTACTTTGTTAATGCTGATCCAGTTGGGATTTAAAACGTTACGTAGAGCTTTTTGGAGCGACAAGCTCCCTGTGATCATAATTTTTTTACGCATAATTTTTCGAGCAAGACTTTTAGCTTGAAAAGTTGCTCTGGGTTCAATTTATTTTTCAAGTTAGAAAAGACAATTCATATTGAGACATTGATCCATTTTCGTTACTAAATAAATTTTTGTAGATTCAAATTTTACGTCAAATTCGTATTATTAGTTTACGATTTGGTTAAAATAATTTTTCAATAGCTAACTTTTAGCTACGTGATTACTCAGCAGATTTAATTTTGCCATTACTCAACAGCAGTTTCATGATCGAAAGCCATTTTATTGATTAGTAAGACGAATACTTTCTACTCGTTACAGCGAGTGCATTATACACAGCTATCGAGTTTAGTCTACGTCGCGAATCATAAAATAACTCGTGCGTATTGCGGTGATTGCTAAGATTAATAATGCAAAGCTAATTAACGTGAATTAATTATAAATATTGTGCTATTACCTACTCTTACATACGAAAATCAAATAAAAGTACAGCCAACCAATCAGTTTTTCAGAATATATAATTTCACTGCAGTAACGAAATGCTATGTAATGAAATTTTTTAATGTAGAGCAATGCACGATGCAAACGCATTCATTGTGTTGAGCGACTAACTTATTTTTCCAATCCCCACTTCAATTCAACTATCCTCATGTATGGTAATCAGAGATCTTACGAAGGATAAAAACTTGAGCTTGAGAACACTCAGAAAAAGAAAAAATAATTTAATTGTGAGCAAGAGAAATCTAGTGTGAAAATTCCTTGGAGTGTATTCGTATTGTTTTCGCACGGTTAGTAATATTTGGACAATAGTCATAAATTATATTCGTTTTTAAATTAGAGTTTTTTTTCCAAATATTCCGTAATTAACATATAAATAAAGGTGTACATGAAATCACTCAGTTGTTTTTTGTTTAGCCGTAGAAAAAACAAAATCAATTGAGAGTTCTTCGATTATGTTCAAGGTTTCCAGCAAGCGCTTGCAATTTCTTTAAATTATTATTTTTGATAAAAATAAGACGTGCAAGCTGGTTTCGTTTTGTTAAAAACAAAAGCATAATTTACAAAAAATTAGCAGAAGCATTATCGTGCGTGTAAATTGTTTTACAATTCGTATAATGTAAACAATGGCAACATCTTAATACAAAACTAATTATTAGATTGACATTTTAAAGTAACTGTAATGCAACGCAACACCTGGCAATAATATCTTTAATTGTTTATGTCGCACAGAAAAGATCAGTTAAATAAGTCAATTTTGACAACCTTGAATCTTAAAACATTAATAAAACTGAGTTTTATTCATTGTGTATAAAAGACCACACGCTCGCACTTGTGTACAGTGGAAAACCACAAATTCACGTAGTGTATATATATATACTACACGGCACACACGTGCATATATATATATATATATATATATATGCAGGTATGCGTATGTTGTATGTATAAATATGTTTATTGTAAATCCACGACTTCAACGCAAGAACAAAGTTTGCATATGTTCATTCGCTTCATAATGCAAAATGTACATGAATGTAATGACTATACTGACGTATGTTATGATGACGCTGCCAAAAAGGGATTTATCAGCAGTTTTAAAGTTCCACCAGGATAAACGAGCGCAGGCAAATTTTTTATTACTAAGACATATTTTTTGTGAAAATCTGCTTGTAAAAAAAATTGGTAAAAAACGAATACAATCAAAAATATTCTTAACTTTACCGAAGAGTAACGTAAGTAAATGTCGGAATTGAGACAATATAATTAATTCCATCATTAACTATTACGAGTGTGGTTCAATTAGGAAGTACATCCAACAGGTTAACATGTTAAGGTAAAACGGAAGTAAATCTCTTGTAGGGTTTCACATTTGCAGGTAAGATTTTGTAAGGAAGTGCATTAGTGAATGAAAAAATTGCTTCATGCATTATTTTTTATTCGATAATACAATGAATTAATAACCATTCAACCATAAAAAAAGAAGTTCCTTACAAAAATATCTGTACACAATGTTTGTCCAAATTTTTATCCCCAGTTCTGTACATGCATTCGTATATACATATGTATATACAAGTTTATTTGCGATAATTGTGTTTACTACAAAGACGAAGATTATATTTCGATTCCTGAAAAACTAAAATTCTGTCATATTTTGACAAAGGAAGCCTGCACGTATACTTGAATAAGAGAAATATGTTGAACAGTGGAAAGCTTCAATGTAAAATGATGTATATTAGATTAGGCATATTCCTTCATTAACGCGGAACCTTATTTCGCAATGAATGCCGAACGAATACCGAAAATTTACGGGGATCGGATAAATTTTGTAACTAGTCAAGTCGCAAAAATGAAAATTAGGAAGCTGAAATTTTGCACAAACATTCCTTAATCGATTAATATATTAAAAATTAGGCCTGGTACGTTCACAGGTGAGCAGAAGAAACTAAAACAACTGGAAATTTTTTATACACTCGTCTTTAACTTTCGATCTCATGAAGATATTTTGAAAAACCTGTAAACCAGGTATTCATTAGAATCTTTTCCAATCGGTCCACCAACACGTGAACAATTATAAAATCCGATCCAATGTGCGCTAGAATAAATGGGAAATAAGTCGGGATTAAAATTTTGTTGTTAATTGTGGGCGTGTAAGCCAAGGGATTGGAGCAATTTTTTCACTGAGCTTACAGGTGTTCTAGTGGCGGTTTGGGTAGCAGTTTTTCAGGCATACGTCCACAGGATCGACTGCTATATTTCATCATTAAGAATCTCTATATATAATGTCTAAATATATCGACTTCGTTGTCTGAGTTTTTAGAACTAACAATCCATTACGTTGACTGACCAGTGCGAAAACTTTTTCCTTGCTTCTTCCGGAAATTTGTCTATTAATAAATCATAGTAATGTGGCTAGTTTGTTTTAAAATAAGCCTTAATAATTAATTTAATAATAATAAATAATTTTATAGGTAGTCCTTTCGAGAATATATATCTTCAATTCATTTATTAACGTTATGATATTTATCAGATTTCCCATGTCGTTTGAGTAGCTCGCAAACCTTGAACTTGTAAGCAGATTTCGAATCGAATTGTAGGCATTTGCTTCTTCTTTCGAGTCGTACAACTTGATGTGTCTCTCTATCTTTATAATTATAAAAATAAGGAAGCAAAAGTAGTGCAGAAAGTTATGTTCTCTTTCTTTTAAAAAAGGGGGAAATTCGCCTATTTAGCCCAGCTCCTTACTTCAGATTAGGTGTCAAAACATTATAGTGCTAAAATGAAGCTTGTTAGCTTGCTCTTCACTTAAGGCAGCTGAGAAATTTTTAACTTGCGAGTATGGGAAAAATGTGCTCAAATGGTTTTTTGTCCTTAGTACGTACATATGCTCGATGACGAATACAACCCTTCGGTTATCATGTTTGTGTTCAAATATTTTTACCACATAAGATTTTATTTCGTTTCATACAACTAGGTAAAATAAAGGGTAGAGTCGCGTAGTTTTGGCATCACTAATCCTATCAAAACGAAATATGGCGTGTGTAAAAGCCCACGGATAATCAAATGAAAATTGTGTTCAGTCAAAAATAGTTTTGTTTTAAAAGCAAACCAAATTTGCAATACCGTTTCGAGCAACGTTCGTTAGGTAGTTTGTGGAAAGCTTTCGCTTTGCGTTTGTGATAGCGATGCTTCATCGTAATCAACACCATACAATTGCTTGTTCGTCTCTGTTCCGGAAATATTGATGTCAATAAAAATACGCCGCGTTTTCGTTGACCTCTCTCTCTCATATAATTGACGAAATGCTCTAAAACATTGAACAAAACCGTTGTTCATCGATTACTAAGAACAATTTTGAACCATTGGTCTCGACACAAATAAAAAGAAGCTTGGTATTGGGATAAAACATGAATTTGCAATGAAAAATTTGATGGACCGGATTCCCATCTACGAATGACCGCGGAAACAAAACGAAACCGAGGAGCCTTGAATAATATTGAGCGATGAAAAGTAGGTCACCAACGACAATATGCGAAGAATATTGAGGGCCAAGATTGGTGAAGGTGCAGAAACCGTTGCGAACCTCCCTGATGCTTTGTGTTTGATGAGATTAAAATGGTATCAATCGCTCTAAGCTATTCCAACGTGGCCAGACGATTGACTCCTTTCTCTTTTGTCAACAACTAATGCGATTAAGGCGTGTAATTGGCATAAAGCCTCCAACAGCGAAAATGTGAATCTCCCCTCGCCCCCTCTACATTTTGAATGGTTGAGCAAAAGTTGAGAAAGGTTGGCTCAAACATTTTGAAAATGCTTCAGCGTTTCCTCTAAAAGTCTTAGAAGTTCTACAGTGATCACATAATAATTTAGTGAAAAGTATGAGACAATAGATCAAAATGTCATATGCTCAGTATAATAAAGTTTATTCATATTGATTCATATATTTTATTACATATATATTAGGCCAAAAAAATGTGATCATTGCAGATCTTTTGCGATCTCCGTGCGAAATATTTGGCGACGAATATATTTAAAATATACCCCTAAAACTTTTATCAATCATATTTAAATTTTTATTTAAGTATTCATATATACATATATATAATATTCACCCACAATCTGGACTCACCTGAATTAATCAAACTTAAAATTATATGTTTAGGTAAGAACATATAAAGAAAAACTCGAAAGCAAAGAATCTTAAATCTAAAGAATCTGTATAGAAATAAATCTACGAAAGAAAAAAGCAAAATTATAAAATTAAAAGAAAATGAGTAAGCCCACATTTTAATGAACTGAAGAACTAACTAACTTTTTATACCCATCATCGAAGAATGTGGGTTAAAATCCTTTTTTAAAACGTTTGCAATGCCCAGACCGAAGCTTCAGAAATTCACTAAGTATATATATTTTTTATCAGCATCAAGTTCTGAACCGATTTAAGTTCTTCAAAGTGAGTTAAATCGTCGAAGGATACACTTATAGTGTTTAAACCGGGAACACCTCTATTTACCAAAAGAAATAAAAAATTGATTTTTTGCCCATTGCTCAAAAACTATTAGAGATGAATGTACAAAAATGTAAACGCAAATTCTATTGGCGATGCTTTAGTACCTGTACAAAAATATTAAAAATGATCACGCCTACCTAATTTTATAGTGTGTCATAGTTTAATTTTTTCCAATAAGTTTGCAACCCGCAGAGGCAAGCTTCAAAAATCCCATAAAGTATGTAAGTTCTTAGCCAATTTCAAATTCGGAATGCACCGAAGCTTGCCTGTTTATGTATTCGTGTAGTATTCGTGGGAAACATTCCCCCATTAGCAAAATTGTAAAGACCGCATAGAACCTTGGAAAAGAGTTTGATAATGATGCAAACTTTTCAAAGAACACGCTTACAACGCCCACACTCCTGTGTAAAAAAATCATGAACGCTTCTGCGTTCCCACTCTCTTGCTCGTTGCTCACAAATTACTGAAGATGCACGATACAAACTTCTACAAACTTGTACAAAATAAGATAACGGTAATGGGTATAAAAAATTCGGTCACATCCGAATATAATTTTCTTTCTTTTTGTTCGTTAATATAACAAATTATTTAAAAAAATGTTGATATATTTCACTTTTTACTTTGCACTCTACTACAATTACAATGACTTCTCGAAAAGTCCTATTCAGTTAATTCCCCCCCTTCATTATTACAAGGCTTCTTTTTGTTACGGTTGTGCATTTACAAATGCAATAACATAGTTTGCTTTTCGCTTTCTACTGACCAAGACCTTTGATATGTATATCCGCATTAGTAAAATTGTTGAAATTGAAATTGTTGGTGTTTATATTTTATATTGAAAATAGAAATAATACAGTTTGTATCATTCTTTTTCCTTTGTGTTATCACCGAAAGTAAAGTTGTGTGAAAAATTTCAGCTTAATCGGATGTATGAAATACCAATTGGCAGATCCTATTTTGAGGCGAAAGCGAAATAGAAGCTTATAAAAAGAAACAATTTAAGATCCCTATCGAACAGTAATTTCAATTTGGCATATATTTATTATAGTAGTATATTAGAGAAGAATGTAATTCATTATATATATTGGAGAAGAAATATCAAATGATAAAATTGACATGTCCATTTTTAAAACACGGCTGCTTTTTTTTTTATTATTAGCTCTGCTTAAAGCAGTTAACTTATCAACGCGTCCACAAACATTAGTAAAACCTCTCTTCTTTTGCACATTTGTTCAGAATAATATGTCTAAACCTGAATCTATTCTCCATTGCGTGCTTCTCACAAAAGATGAAATGGACATGTCAGGCGGTGACGTATGCTCATGGATCCATTTATATTTTAATATTAGCTTGCAAAGAAAGGATGTTTATCTTTTGTTGGGAGTATTTTGCCTTTAAAAAAAGAACAACATAGCTATCGCCAACAAAAAGTGTATAACTGTCGTTTTAGAATGGAAAAACTATCTTTCGGTTCCTGTTCACCTAATATGTGATCTTCCCTAGTACACCATCCAGGTCAATTGTGACTCTCTCTCTTTTTAAATGCAACAATGTAGGTTAAAAATCAAGCCTTGGCGACTAAATCATCATTTATTCGTTGCGGATGTATTTCTGCAATAGGTTAAATTTTAAAATAACTTCGAAAAGCTACAAAGCTTTTGTCGATTTACAGCATTACATAAGCCCGAATAAAATAAAATAATGAGCTACTAGAGATTTTAGCTAACTCAATCCATTTTTCAATACAAATGACATGTATGAAACATTTCTTTTAATATATTGCTTTCTTATTGTTAAATATTTAGGTGCCAAACCAAGCGCATGAACAAAGTTCAAGTGTCCGGAGAGAGTGAAATACAATTTAGCGTTTTTCCTGAATGAAAGGACAAGTGCTCACATTAGGCCAGTGGAATTAGCACTAATAGCAAGCTGGTTACCTCTATTGCGAAACCATTCATATCAAATAGAAGACAAGTCGGACTTTGGTAAACTGTCGAATATCAATACTTGCATAAAACGAGAATGTCTGATATTGGCAGTGCTGACGAGGGAGTCATTACAGGCTCAAGTATATTAATGTCTATTAAAAAAAAAAACACGGCAATATAATTGAATTTTTTTTTAGAGTACAATGCCCCAAGCAACATGGAAAGTGCAGGACGTGGTGAATTTGATGTCTCTAGTAAAGGTAGTATATTCGTAAATGTTGAATCACCTTATTTAGTATGTATTGTAATTTCATATTAACAGCCCAACAAGGACAAGCTGAACAAGAATTAGCTACAAAAATGTTGCAAATTCAATCGAAGCGGTTCTATTTAGATGTGAAACAAAATCGTCGAGGACGTTTTATTAAAGTGGCTGAGGTGAGTTATATTTTGCTGGGTTATTGGATCAGACATTTTAAAAGCACACTATCGTAGCTATGTCTGATAGAAAATTCTTTTATTGCTCTTACTATCTTTTTTACCGGGTAACGAATATGGAAAAATGGCGTATTCTCTTTGGAAAAGCCATGAATAGTGACAAATATGTATACCAAACAAAAAAATATTCTTGCGTAATGGTCTTGAAATTAATTATATTATATATCTGGTACCTTGTAGCCTTCAAAGTGTATGTTAAGTGCGTGCAAACTTCATTACATTGTAGCAATTGCATACATGTAGTGACACAATTAGGCGCGGGCAGTTATCACACGATAGTACGTACCATCATAATCGATAAAAGGTTTGCAATCTGAGAGTGGATCCATTTATGAAGTAAGAAATTTATTTTAGTGATGAATTATAGTCAGGAAGCCGTTGCAGTAAGCGTACTTGGTGGGTGGATTGCGTCATAATCATGGCATTTTTGCACTACTCCATATAGAATCCGCAATGCAAACGTAATTCTGTACAGTTAATGCAGAATTTGTAAATGATGTTTTATGGAAACAAACCACCATACCAGTAGCAAATAGAAAATATGTGTTGTTAAAAAAGGAGGAGCAGAGAAAAGAACAATGAATATTTATATTAGCAATCTATTTAGTGAATTTTATTAAGAAGCATGGCCAAAATGAAGCCAAGTTAAAAGGACGAATTTTGTAGAAATGCTGTATCACTTAGGTCGAATTCTTTATCAGAATTGTATATAAAACGTGGGGAAAATCCTACTAATAACATTTGCAGCGTGGCTAGCATTGCGCCTTGCGAAGCATTTAAGTCACATTAGGTAAGAATAATATTGCTCTTATTCCCTTAGTGAAGCAAGCCGTTTCTGATTTTTTAGATAAATTAAGCGTTTTTTCTCAGCGATGATGGAATATTTAAAGCAGCAGTGTTTAGTTTAGATCTGAAATATGTATTAAGTATTACAGTATTAAGTATTACTATATTACAGTAATACATTAATACAAGTGGTTGGGCAACTTTTAATGTTCCTTTTAAGGCAAAGTTTACACATTTGCACTGACAACGAAAACAATGATGTTTGTGTAAAAAAGAAAACACATCAATTTAATTTGTTAATTTGCAAATTGTGATTTTAAAATGATTGTTAACAGAAGCAATTAAATGGCAAAATTTCCTAACACTTTGTTCGAAGTAATAACATCTCAGGATGGGTGTTCTAAATACTAAGTCGAAAGCATTTATTTCTTTTTTGAGTTTCAAGTTATTTTCTCTTTATATCTATAGCTGCGAGATTCGCTTCCTCATATATGTCAAACCTGACGAAAGCTAAATAGCTGACGTTTAGTGTTAAAATTGGTTGCTCAGAGTTGCATTTATGAAAAAAAGCTAAACGGAAAACAAAAATAAATCCAAAGAAAATTGCTCATCTACAAAAAACTGAACCAAAACAAAAAATTTTAAATGATTAATTCGAAATTTTAAAAGGACAAATTTTTTCAAAAATACAAATATTTTTCTATCAAACCGTTCTTTTAGAATGTAACGCAAAACTAAGTTTTGATTTGCAATTCTCTGTACAACACTATACATTCTTTATTGATAAATTCATTTGATAATATGCAAGTATATGTATTAAAAGTAAACATGAAAACTTGCCCGAGTCCGGAGTTAATAATATGCACTTAATTGCGCTGCTTAATTAGAATGTCATCCTCGGCCTCGTAATCTATCCTATGAGGGATTCTAAACATATATGAAAAACCCTTATAAATTGTAGATTATAATTGTACTCACGGCTGTGTTCTATTTGTCCACAGCCAGTATATTTTGCTCACTTGACCCTGCTCTGGTTTTTTACAGGGACAATCTGTTGGAACTAAAATTCCTTTGTGCCTTGTAAGTGTAGTCCCGCAAATCTAAAAAAAGGAAATATAAAATAAATGGAAATGAAATGTTAGTATAATTTTTGTAAAACTTTTCGTCATTCCGTTTTTCTTTTTTCGACGAACCTATTGAATTTAGTTCTTCTGTTACCTGATGTCACAACCTGTTCCGCTTTTGAAGCCCTTGGGAATTGCTTTTGCTTAAAGAAAATTCAGTTTTCAAAGAAATTTGCTGCTTTATTAATTTTTACATCAAGAGAATCAAACCTCCAGTTTTATCGATCCATTTATGTTTAGAAGGAAACCAGGAAGTTAATCACATAGCTTTCGTTTTTATATTCAGAATCTTGGAAAAAACGGCTGAATATAATAGCGAAAGCTGTTAATATTTGATTACCCCCAGTTTTTGAGAAGGCCTTTTATTATATTCATTTTTATGTGGACTAAATATAAAGAAACGGTCAATTTTTGAAATAATTTGATTTGGCTGCAGTTAAGCAATGTAAGCAATGTATAAGTTCTACCAGAGACAACTCTGATAAGATATCCCAACATTCTGTGCAAAATACGAACCAGTAAAGTCTTAGGAACTTCAGGTCTTCTGTTGTCAATAACAGTAATAGCGCTGTTTATTACAAGCAATTGGACTGCTTGTTTTTTCATTGCCGTTATTTGTACTTTAATTCTCACATTATAAAGGCATCAAGCAATTCCAAACGAATGAGATAGTTTTGAGGAATCTTCATTAATTAATATAATATAGCGCAAAAACATTGTTGTGTGTTTAAAAGAGTTAAAAAGAGTTCGTGAAGATGTCGCGATTAGAGTGTGTTTTGTCAAATTAAACTTCTTTTTTCTTAAGTTGAAAATTATTGAAAGCATAAAGACATGTTTAGTACCGGATCCTGTTCAAACGCTGCCCCAATAGTAGTGACGTCAGTGTTTTGGTTAATATAAATGAAAATAAAATGTGAATAATCCTTTCAACTACGTTAGCTTCATTTGGAAGGTTCCCGTCAAGAAAGTAATACAATGGATTAACAATTATCGTCGGTAATCCGCCAGATTAAACATAGTTCTCATAATATTTATGATAACAAAAGATCTGTGCAATCTACAAAACATACATAATAACTCTACAACAGCCGTGGCTCTGTTAAGAGCTATCAGCGCAAATTCTACAGTTCGATTTTCTATTCTAAGGTCTGATGAAAATAATGTTATTGACGAAAGTAATAATAACGCCACAAATTGTAATTTTTTGCGTACGTGATATAAACGGATTTACAAGAACTTATTGCATAAAGCAATTCAATTGCGTTGAATGTGGCTTGGAATACTTAACCAAACCCTGCACTAAAGTGAGCACAGTCCTCTAAATGCGTTGTTTGCAAAATCATCCAGTCAATTATAAACGTAGTTCCAAACATCGGCATTATCTTATATCGGAGGCTAATTTTACAACCGTTTTTACTTCAAAATCAATGGAAATAGTTGCCAATTACCCTGGTGGTAGAGCTCATGCTGGTATCGCGAACCTGCTGAAATTTGCTTTTGCTACAAAACTTCGAATATCATCAGAAAATCATATTTATATCTCATTAAAATGAATTACAACGGTTCTGAAATTTCAATTTACGTAGTTTATTTTTCACCCGGTTTTGATAGAACCATAATGATTACAATGATTGCTGTAAGCAATTGAACGTAAAATTTATTGTTGAAGATGACTTATGACGAACACCATTGGCGTGGATCTAGACTAGTAAATGCGAAAGGAACGAAACTCAAATTCATTCCCAATAACAACTATTCTGTTCTGTTCCACTTTACTGTAAGTTCGCAAAATTCCTCTGAAATTGATGATGCAATGGAAATTTCTACAAATATTATTCAACAAGTTGGATTCATATTTCCTCCCAGAAATTTGAATGAGTTTTCAGGAACAAACATTTTACCATGGGTCAATGTCATTGGGTTATTTCTGGCATCAGAGAAGTTACTGGAGGTAAAATTATCGTGATGGTGTAGTCCTAAATATGGAAAAAGTCGTTGATAAAGTTAAGAAGATAGACTAGTTATCAAATTTAAAAATTTTCTTCTACCCCGTATGTATTTGCTGCTTAAGTTCTAATTGCAATACATTTCTATGTTAAAGTTTGAAAATGATAGATACAATATGGCAAAAATTTTATGGTGAAAATTGGTGCATAACAATAGTTTAAGTTAAGAGAAACAAACCTACTTTTCAATATTTTATGTTGAAAATTGATTCATAGCAGCAATTTGACTGTTAACAAAATTAAAAATTATTATTTATATATATAATATATTTAATTTAGTCAGAGAAATAAAGTCAAAGTTAAACCACCAGCATCTGAGGCTTAAAAAAAAAATTAAAAATTATTTAAATATTTATTAGTAAACCGTACCAAGGATGACGTACATAAGTTATTAGGACACCATCCCATACGAGTGTGCTCATAAAAACTCAACATAGAACAAGCAATAAAGATTAGTTTTTAGTGCTTCATATCAAAAATAATGAAGCATCTTCGATAAACAACTTAAATTTCCTAAATATACGTTTTGTGGTCGCTTCCGAAAATGTGCTTTCATATGAACGCAGGTCATAATTGCTATTGTATCATACAAATGAATGAAAAATGTGATGTACGGTACCTAAGCGTAAGGCGGCTTGTTGGACTATAAGGTTCTTACTTGTCTACCACATTTATGGATATTGCCATTGATAGAGAAAATATAAATTTTGACATAATCGTTTAGCTCAATTTGACATAGCATCTCCGCCGTGAATTGAATTTTGCTTGTGAATGAGCTGGTTAAGTAACGATTTGTGAATTGAGTTCCAGGCTTTTTTGACTATTAATATGTCAGATTATGTGTCTATCTGCACTTTTACGTTCCAAATTGAAGATGACGGTGACTGTGCTTTGATTCATACGCTGATTTAGCGTTCTTTTCATTTTCATACTTATTTTGTTGTGTTTGGTTTTTCGAATTTTCTAAAATCTTCCTTGTGTGCCATATTGTTACGTTATTGATTTGTATGATTTGCAAAATTTTATGTAGTGCACCTCTCCACAACACCAGTACACACATTTTGTCTCTTTTAGGAAGTTTAGTTGACTTTTGCATTGGTATCGTATTGATTTGACTGAATATATGAACGATATCGGCATTGGGAGCGGTATTATGTTTTAAATTAAATAATATGTGAACATTTGACACGGGCTCGTTCATGGTTTGTTGAGAAGAGTCTTCTAGCGTTGAGAAAAGAACAAGTTAACATTTGTAGGGATTTGTTCTGATTTATTCTAATTTTGTCTCATTAACATTTGCTGGTCTTTGTGGCGAGATATTGTTGCGCATTTTTAGCGATATAAAAGCAGTTCTATCGAGTGATGAATAAAGATGCTTGTGTTTCAAAACTTTCTTTCAGAATTTTAGAATCATTGAAAGAAATATTTCTCATATTTTTTGGTAAAACATATGCAGTGTACTTATCAGGAGTACATCTTTCAAATGTGCACATTCATAGTATAACAAATGTAGCTTCATACAAATCTTTGACTTCTGCCAGAAGTATACATTCATACCCTGCGTAACTGTTGTAAAGAGTATGGGAACGGCGAAGAGAAGTTAAACAAAAGATTCCCTATGAATCTTCTCTCATCGGTGATTTTGGTAGTGGCGTAAAATAAATCCCTAAACTATTCGGCTATTTCCGCCAAGACTATCACTCTTTGTAGTGCCAAAATAAATTCGTCGAAGAAGTGTCCCTATTACATGATTGAATTCAATTTATATATTTTTTGAACACTTCTTAAATGCTAAGGCAAGTTCGTTGCGAAGTCTCAATATTGAATAGAATTTTTATTAAAATTATGGTACTTATATATTAAAATTTTAGTTTGTTTACAGTTATTTTTACTTAAAATTGTAATATTCTGATTTCATCAAATATTGTGTATGGGGCGCTTGGTGTAGTGTCATGGTTTCAGCGAAAATGCAATTCAGCACTGTGCCACTTGTTTGGTTTATATTTCGTTTCTTTATTTTTGTCGTATGCACGCTGCGCTATGCATACACTACACTGTTAAATGTCGAGTCATTTATTGGCTCATGATAAAAATTCTTCATGTTACGTTTTCTTTGAAACTTGTGATTTAACGTTTGTTCTACTACCCAAGAGTTGGCGTTCTAACTTCGTCAACAAAATGTTACAATATTTTACTTTAAATTTAACATTTTATTCAATTAAATCGTGATCGTATTGTTTTATTTTTGTGTGAAGAGTTATTGCACTGTTTTCAATTTCTTATTGCTTTATATCTTTTTACGCGTTTGAAGCCTAATTATGTGTAAAGGTATAAAGGTGTAAAAGGTGCAAGAGTGAAAGAATTATATTAGTTGTATTGGAATTTTGTCGTGATTTTCATTTTGGTTCTTGCGTTCAGCACTTGTGCTCTTGATAATAAGTCTATTTCGTGTCTTTTTTTTCTTTCGGTGATTACAGCTTTTCTCTTGCTCTTTGTTTACCGTTGCTTCAGTAATGTGAAATTTTTGTCTAATTTGAGAGATAATTTTGGTGATTTTGTTTTCTCTCTTTTTTTTGGCGTTTGCAGGTTGGTTTTGCTTTCTTTTGTTCTTTTGCTCTCCTATTACAGTGTCAACGTAACGGAGAAGTTTTCTTAAATTTTTAGATGAATTTAGTGTTGTGGATCCTCTTAGATTTCCTCTTTTTTTCTCCTTATAATCCACTTCTATCTTTTTGACTTGACATGGAGTATCTTTATACATCATGTCGTGCAAAAGCTGGCCCGGAATAGGAAAGGTTCGTTTCGTGTTTCGCTTTGCGATCACTTTGACCTTGCAAAGTGTGCCGGTATTATCGGCCGTGCTGCTGACGCAGTCGTTGACCTCTCGAAAGGCTTACGATGGTCATATCCTGACTGTAGGAAGCGCGACATAGACTTCTACAAATTGTTCACGGAGACGAAAAATGCTTTCTCTGAATTGAGTAAAAATCTCGGCTCCTTGTGAGAAAAGTTTGAGCTAATTAAGTCTAGGTTTGATGAGTGTCGCTTTATTGAGAACTCATCTTCTTCTCAGGCTAGTAAAATAGCAAGTTGTAGCGTAGTGTGTAGTACGTCACCTCTGATTCCTTCTAAACTTGATTCGCTCGTATAAGTTAGCGCTCTCTCTAACTCTACGACGAAAGTCAGCGTTTCCGATACTGCTGAGTCGGTCGGTAACAAAATAGTTACAAACAAGCCAGCAAGTCCTTTTGCTTTAAGTTATGCTGAAGTGGCAAGGGTATCTCCTCCCAACGCCGTCGCTCATTCTAATTAGGCGTCATCGCCTAAAAATAATAAAGAGCAAAGTAAATCATCTTCTCTTCCTTGCTGTTCGAGTGTGAACGCTGGTCATCAAACTGGGCGTGTCGCTCAAGCTGCACGTGCAAGTGTGGTAATCCCCTCAATTCCCTCCCCCCCC
>CCAG010009022.1:0-43605 GCA_001077435.1 Glossina morsitans morsitans | reverse complement strand
CATTCCCCCCCCCCCCCCCCGCCCTCTCCCCCTTCCCTCTCATATCGCCCTTGCCGTGAACCCTACTATTGCTAGTAGTAATGACATTTGCTTGACGGCAGTTCCTCCAAGGAAAGCAATATTTTTGTCAAGGCTGGCACCTGAAACATCGGTGAATAACATAAAAAGCTATCTGACAGCAAAAGTCCCATCAGTCACTTAAAGCGCGTTAGCATTTTCAAATTGGCTCCTTCTCATTCCAGTGCAATATCTTCTTTTAAAATACTAGTTCCGACTGAAAACAGTGCTATGTTGTCAAATAAACCACTGTGTCCAGTAGGATCCTTAATTAAGGAATTTATTCCTCGAGATCGACCCCGTAATACCAAAGCAGTAGGCCTGTCGCCTTCAAAAAACTAAATTTTTCTTCAGGCTCATTTATCAAAAAAACTGAGCTTTTCTGTTTCGCCTTCACTGAAACTTGGTTAAAACCTGAACTACATTCGCCGGAACTTTTCCATAATTATTTCCAAGTTTTCAGAAATGATCGATTGGATCGCATTGGTGCCGGTGTATTAACCGCCATATCTGCGTCAGTCCCGTCCGAATTGGACATAGGGGCAGGTTATAAATATCTGTTTCTTAGGCATTTTCGCTCGAATGTCGATAAATTCAACGTCAGGAAAAGTGGGAAATTCTATTAATTTAATAGAATGAATTCAATGAATTTATCGCAATTCAACGTCAGGAGAAGTGGGAAATTCTATTAATTCAATTTGAGTTGAATTTATCGCCATTCGAGCAAAAATGCCTAAGAAACAGCTATTTATAACCTGCCCCTATATTCCTCCAAATTCGGATGTCTCCATAGCAGTCTAGACCCACCGATTTGGTTGTTGCGTTGGGAGACTTCAACTTGCCTCAAGTCACTTGCTGTAAGATCGGAAGAGCTGGCGATTTGATTCCTACTTCAACATCTGATAGAGCTATATATAGTGTTCTTCAACAAATTATTTGATCTTAGTTTAGTTCAACATAACCGTTCCCCTAATTGTAATGGTAGACTGCTTGATCTCTGCTTTGTCAATTTTCCTGAGATTAGTGCAAATCGTTGTCCACCTTTTAGTTTACCTGAGGATCCTTATCATCCAGTAATGTGCATATCCGTTCATCACAAGTATGATGGTTCGTTGAATTGCCTTAATATTCCAAATCCACCTTTTCCAGCAAATATTATGATTTTGATAAAATCAATATTGTATTGCTAAAATATTATCTGCCATATATGAGGTTTGATTTCTCAACCGGAAGTATAGAAAGCTTATTGTTATCGTTCTACAATACATTAAATCTAGCTATTGCTGCATCTGTTATGATCAAGCTGTGCCGACCTCGAAGCAGGTGTCCCTCGTGGTTTAATAAAACAATTAGATATTATAACAATAGGAAAAACAAGCTTTTCAAGAAATTTTCGAAAAGTGGCTCTTCTTTAGACTATTTCGCTTACTCAGCCGCAAGGCATAGATTTAACTTCCTCAACCACCAATATTATTGCAGATGCCTTCAGTTCATTAATTCTCTGTTCGCTAATCCTAAATACTTTTTTAAATTTGTTAATTCAAAAAGGAAAATTTCCACACATCCCTCCCATGTTTCATTTAATGGCTCTGATTTCTCGGATGATTTTGAAATCTCAAATCTGTTTGCTGAGTACTTCCGACGAAAATTTTCGACTGCTATTTTCGATTTATCAGCAAATTACTCATATCCTATAACCAACTTGGTTTCAAAACCTAATTTAGTTATTTCTGAAGATGACGTTTTTAAAGGATTGAGTTCTCTAAAATACAGTTGTGCGCCTGGACCTGATGGAATTGCATTATGTGTACTTAAATCTTCCGCTGTCGAGCTTTGTGGTGTTATCTCAAAGATTTGTAATCAGTCCTTGAACTTAGGTGTTTTCCCTGTGTGTTTGAAGAGTAGTTTTCTTATTCCTATTCATAAAAGTGGGAGTAGACAACTTGTTGAAATCTATAGAGGCATCGCCAAGTTGAGGGTCTTGCCTAAACTGTTCGAGAGAATTGTGACTCAACATCTGGCCTTTGCTATCAAATCGTATATTTCTCTACTCCAACACGGCTTTCGAAAAGGAAGATCTACGGTCACCAATCTGTTTACTTGTCATGTTTTCAAGGCTTTTCCTAGTGGCTCTCGCACTGATGTCATATGTACTGATTTCAGCAAAGCGTTTGATTTGGTTAACCATAAATTACTTATCTTTAAACTTCAAGCCTCTGACTTCCCTTCCCATTTAGTGAAATGGATTAACTCTTATGTGCATAATAGGTCATTCAGGGTTTTGTTTAACTTTACCACCTGATATGAATTCCCGTTACGTCAGGCGTACCTCAAGGTAGCAACTTAGGACCCATTTTATTTAATCTATACATTAATGATTTGCCTTTGGCGATTAAATCCAGCCAGATCTTAATGTATGCTGATGATGTGAAACTGTTTTCTTCCTTTTCCGTAGAATCGCAATCATATCAGCTTAAAATTAACTTGAATAATTTGGTTGGATGGTGCTCGTTGAATCATATGAAACTAAAGCTAAATAAATATAAGAAGCTTTCTTTCTCAAGAAGGAAGTCATTCATTACTCAATATTTCATAGATTCGCACAAGTTGGAGAACGTCGGTTCGTGCACAGATTTAGGCGTTCTCTTTGATCATGGGTTACGTTTTAACTTGCATGTTGAGCTCTCGTTAAACAAAGCTAGGTCTGCGCTTGGTTTTATAAAGAGGTGGTCCAGGGAGCTTGATGATTACATTACTTACTTACATTACGAAAACGCTGTACATGTGTTTGGCTAGACTTATAGACGAGTATACCTCTGTTGTGTGGTCTCCTTCATATAGGTGCTATGTAGATTCAATTGAATCTGTTCAAAACCAATTCTTGTTGTTTGCCCTTAGGAATTTGGGTTGGGATTTGATTGCCTCTCTTCCCCGATATGAAAATAGGTTGCTTCTGTTGTCCTTACCCTCTCTTGAGAAACGTAGATTTGTTCTTGGCGTTTCCTTCTTGGTCAAAGTAATAAATGGTGCTATTGACTCGCCGTCATTACTTGGAGAAATAAGTTTTAAAGTCCCTAACCGCTTCTCTAGGCACTTTATCTTGGTTAAGCTTAGTCAATGTAAATATAATTATGAGCTGTTTAACCCGCTCAGAGTTGTTTGCAAGCATCTAAATGACGACTATCACTTATTCTCACTATCGGACTCTTTAAAGTCCATTAAAGCCACATTGCTTAATACACGTGATTTGCCAATGTCGTACTTAAATTAGCTTTTAACCTTAAAAAGTCTTTACGATTCGAAAATTAGTAGTTGTTAATTATTATCGGTTGTCAAGCTTATGCATGTTTGCGATGGCTTAGGGGTTCATTTGCAATTTGGTCCTGTACCGGTTGTGGGTGTGGTTCTATGCTAGTTGTGTACATGCCTTTTTTTCTTTTTTCCTTCTTATTTGTTTTACTGTACTTATACTAAGTTTTAATATTAATTAATTTAAGATTTACTTTAAGAGCCAATTGAACTCGACTCATTTGTTTTAGTCGAGTTTCGTGTACAAGTGGAATAAACAAATAAATAAATAAATAAATAAATAAATAAAGCTATAAAGCAAAACTTTTTCTATAAAACTATAAAGGTTGGTTTAAAGAAAAAGAGCAAATCTAAGAAATACTCCCATTTGTGCTACGTTTGCAGCTGACTGTCATCGAGTGAATGAATGATAAAGCAGTTTCCATTTTATCATATTTTTACGGATATTCTCAACAATTTCTGTTTTAATATAGTTAATTTCTTCATTTATCTCTATATCAGATCCTTTGTTTGTTTAATTCATTCAAGTATTTTCCATTTTGTTCTATAGTAGCAATTCGTAGATTTCAGCATATCTATCTTCACAGATACTTTCATTAATAAGGTCTTTTTCGCTCGTTTCAATGTTTCTTATGCAGTGAAATATGTTACTATGGAAACCTATCATAGTTGATAGATTTTCTTCCACGGTTTTCGTTTTCGGGCGTTAAAGTTGCTTGTATTTTTTGATAAATAATTTGAGGGTGCCTTTTTATACTCGTTCTTAATTGTGCTTTTTCTCACGTGTTAAAATTTTGAATGTAAACTTTGCTTTTGTTCACTACTCATCTTTTGTTATAGTGTTTTGGCCTTCTTCGTCTTTAAGATTCGATTCTTTTGTGTTTTCTATTAGTTTATATGATCGCTTAAATATTTAAAAATGATAAAAAAGTGATTGCAGACATGGGGACGACCCAAAAAATGATTTTCGGACACAGTCGTAGACTCGCACTACTGCTATTTTAAATATACTCGAGAACTTTGCAAGTGTGGAAATCAATTTGCGATGAAAAAATACATTGACGCTTGATTTTGGGTCACATTTTCAGAAACTTTGTTGTTTTAGGTGTAAAATTATGTGACCTGAAGAAAAAAAGACTATACTAATGTGAGCATTTAAATCACTATACTAATGTGAGCATTTAATTTGATTTGCCCGTATGTACAAAATATGGCAGATAGTAATTATTATTATTTGTTAACTCAATGCCGTATTTAGCATTAAGCTATAAGTATTATCAACACGTAAGTTGATAAACTGAAGTTTAGCTTCCGATGAAGAATGAGGGAATTAAAAGCTAAGATTACGAAATTCAAAATTAGATAAAATAATTCAAGAAACAAAGAATATAAACGTGGACAAGCTTTGACAAAATCATTGAGTATAGAGACCTTGTTGATTTATGCAAGCTTTTTTGCATACATAGTTCTGCAAATATAGATGAAAATGAAAAATGATAAACGGACAGGTTGCATGATCTTGTTTAATTTCTTTTCCTTTTTGTTTTTACACATTGGTGTCCTACTAACGATGAACAATTGTTTTTGAGTATATATAAACAAGCGAAAAAAGACAACTGTAAGTAACTTAAAATTAACTTAGCACTAAACTTAACGTTAAGACAGCGTTTACATGGATAAACACAAAACGTGGTTAGTATGAATTTATGAAGGCTATACAGTACGGACTGAATTTGAAACAACCAGCCAGACAGGAAGAATAAGTGGTACATGCTATTAAAACCTCTGCTGAAGATATTCATGGGGGTAACAAACTCGTAATTATATCAATGTAAATTAAATTTAAGCGAAAGGTAATGCATGATAACTGTACATGGAACATATAAGTTAATTTCGTTCAAAACCGAAAACGAATAGATTTCGGCATTGAGTAACTGGACCGTAAATTATGCTTAGGATGCGTCTGGGTTTCACAAGACTAAATAGATGGACGAACTCGAACGGTGGCAAATTACGACTTGGATCTCACTTAAGAGCTCGCAAGCCGAACAGCAAGAACTGTTAATATAATATTGATAGGGTGGGAATGGCTCTATTGAAACATATTGGGATTGGTCTATTAGGATTAATAAATAGTATTTTGGTAATGTAAGCGTTCACATTTTCTCTTGACCGTTGGTGCACAAACCGAAGGAGGCTTTTCCCCTTATGGGCTACGTGCTCAATGTGTAGATTAAAGCCCAATGTTCCCAAAATATAGATTGAACCAACATATATGACAATGAATTTCGTATATCTCATAGTAATCATTAAAATTTAAAGCAAAAATGGGACCGGAGCCTTGGTGAACCTCTGGACAGGCAATAACGTCTTTCGATGTGAGGGACTTAAATGACACATTCTTACCTCTTTGTATTAAATACAAACCAATCTAGTTCAGAAAACAAGCGAGAACCCATCAAATTAGTTTTCAGATTTGGCAGATCGATAGAGATCAAATTATTTTAAAGATGAATAAAAATGCTTGGTGTATTGAACATGCCGGTTCCAAAGGTTACTTTGACGAATCTTTGTTGGCGATATATATAATTGATTTCACATTAAAAATTTACACGGATATCTATAGTTGATTAGGGAGAAGATAGATGATTTGTGAAGACGAAGACATAAAGCTACGATACTTTCGAAGAGTATACTTTGTATTTCATAAAGTCAGTTCTGGCCTATTCTAAGTAGAACATAAAGTAATAGAATAGTGGTCTCTGCCACTCTGGCTCTTCCCTTAGAAATAGCCTAACTATCTCCAACGTCTCTACGGGAATCCTCTGCGTGAGAGATTAGTGGTTTTTGTCACCCAGAATTTGTGCTTTGAACTTTCAATCTGTTTTGTCCTATTTGTCACTCTCCTTAATAAAATAAACTAATAAAAACTCCCAACTTGTTTTGTGCCTACCTAGCTGATTGCTGAAGCACAATAAAAGAATGATCAAGGTTTATGCTGTCTATTTGTACGGATACCGGGTTGCGCTGCTTTGATCTGTACAATGAATACTATTGTATGCCTATGTAAGCTAGTGTTGTTCTACTCTTAGGGCTAACAAATATGTATGTACAATAGTGTTAGAACTCGCATATGTCAATGTGTTGATAACAATGACCGTAGTAGGATAAGTTTTGTAAATGAATACGTATAATTGGTTTAACATGATTCATACAAGTATGATGATCAATTCACTAGAGCATAGAAATGTTAATTTATGAACTGTTTGAAATGTACGGGTGTGGCTCAAGAGCGAATTGGTACTGATAAATGCATAAGAGCATACATGAGTGAGATATAGTAGGCAGTCTGAGCTTGATGCTTGCTTTTAAGTCCTCTGGGTCGTCTTTGTGATGTTGGTCGGAAGACGGCTCCATGGAAATGCAAGTAAACGATAATTCTTTTAAATTATTTAATTTAAAAAATTATGATATCAATGTGATAAATTTACAGGATTTAATAGGTTTAATAGACCATACAAAGATCATCAGGCGTAAGCCGCGAAGTTAACTGTTTAGAACTTGTCGTAGTAAACCTATCGGCACAAGTTTACGACCAAGTATGCGGATGATTTTGGATAATCTCCACGGGATTATAAGAAGAAAAATTTTCAAAATCAGAACCTCGCGCCCCATTGCAGATAACTCTGAGAACGTAGATGGTCTATCTAATTTTGATGGCCCATCCAATATTGTGTGTTGATCAATTATTGATTGCCTGTACTATTAAGTCGAATTCTGTAGTGGTTAGCGAAAGCAGAACTTATGGCATAGAGCAACAGGTTCTCAATCAGCTGGCTACGGTATCTTTACACTCGGGAGTTGGTTGTTATTCTCGCACGTAAAGCTATATTTGTTCCATGAGTAACATGTGAAACGACAGTTACGATGATTGAACGCTACACTAAATCGATACTAACTGATTAGGATTTGGGGAAGTCCAGTATTTTTAAAATTAATTGCACCATACGCACAAAAGGCGCATCGTCTAAAATCTTAGTACCGCCAACTCTGCGTTCGCGTGTTTTTGGTACAAAATTTTGGCATGATAGAGTTTTTATTAAGGACTATACCTAGCCGATCTGTTAGAATACTAGGTTCTGTAAATGCAGACAATTGCGCTCCAAAAAACGAGATAATTCTCTATTTGTTGATCACTACAATGTCCGTGGTTTAATGCTAAACTTAACTGTTTACGTTTCGGCTCCCATATTTCTAAACATCAAGTTATTGTGCGTACTAAAACTTGTTGGAAGCCAAGTATTTGGTATTGACCTGACAAAATAAACTTTTGTTTTATTGAGGCTGGAGTTTTAATTGCTGTGGTATTTTCTCTTTCGTCTCGATCGGTGGTCGGATGGTTATTATGATGAAGTGATTCAGCGTGGATTTGAGCTATGTTTGTATCATATGAATCATATTAGCAATTTCTTTAGTAAATTTTTGGACTTGGTATTCTGTAATACGGCCTATCTATCTATCCCGCGTATTTGCTGATTTTTTGTTCGGCACGATGTTTATCATCTAGCTGATTTGATCTCGTTGACCTTTTCAGCTAGGAATTGCAATTCAGTTTCAACTTTTCCCAAGAATGCCAACTTCCGATTTAACTTTCAGAAAACTAATTATGTTGGACTTGTAGGGAATCGTTTTGTTCCTTTACAAGTCTGTCTGCTTAGTTGCCCGTCCATAGTCTGAAGTATCCCTCACTGGTAACCATACAAAGTAGCTGGTCTGTCTGTCCTCCTTATTTAAGTATAAGTATTTCTCGTTTGACCATCTTCTTAGTGTAGGTGTGGTATAAAGGATTGTAAAACATCTTGTCTTTTATAGTCAGATTTTTCTCTATATTATAGGGACACAGTTCCGTTCTCTTATAAACATATTATAGTCGGTATTGATTTATTGTGAATATTGTATTGGAATTAAGCAACATACTTTGTGTGTATATTTTTTTCTTTGCCTATATTTCTAAACATATGTCGTATGTAAAACCGTTATAAATATATGCTTATCAATATTACATACATAGGTATACATAATAGCTAGTATTTTCTATGTTTATTTTTGCTTCTTGCAAGCGAAATCATATAGCGCTCACTTCTTTATTAATAAGTTACGGCTAGTCTATTGAGCTGTTCTTATTAATTAGGGATTAACGGTTACATATCGGAATATTTATACGTTACCACCGACGCAAGGTTTTCCTATATATGCAGGTTGATATATTTTAATTATAAGTAGCGCACATATTATGCATAAGCTCATAACCAACAGTATTGTGGTTTCTACTTATTGTGTCATACACGAGATCATATACCTAAACGTTTAGTTGTGGACACACATTCTAATATATTATAAGCATAACGAGCTAGTATTCTCTATATTTATTTATGCTTCTTACAAGCGAAATCGTATAACTAAACGTTCACTTCTTTATTAATACATTACGGCTAGTTTATCGAACTTATTAATTAAGAATTAACGGTTACCTATCGTAATATATTTATGTTGTTACCGACTCATAGTCTGCCTTTCTAAGCATGTTGATATATTTCACTTATTGGTTTATACTTCTTGTTGTCATACGCAAAATCATACACCTAAACGTTTACTTGTATATTAATAGTTTCGTCAATATGCTAAGGATTGTAGATTGAATCTTTTTCCGGCTTAACTGACACACATTCTAATGTATGTACTTTCGTTACAGGCATAGACATATACATACATAATGATCTATATGTTTGGTACCTACCCTTGTTTCGGAAGTATTACTTGCTAAGGCTAACACATTGAATTCTTACTATATAGGGGTTAATGGGTACACATTGTAATATGGTTATTAGCTAATCATAGTTTTCATACGTGAATGATCGTACATTTTAGTTATAAGCGATAAACGTATACTAAACATACACAAGACAGCATTAATATAAACCATACATAAGATAGCATTATTAGAACACATACATACATAAATAAGCATTGATATATTGCAACACATACGTCGTATAATGTGTGCCAGCCTGTAACAGGCGCAGGCAGAGCAAATACGTACCAGGACAGCGATGGTGATCGCGACTATAAAAGAGCGTGACACAATACGCTCGGCCTTTCATTTCTGTTACAGCAGCCAAAGAGAATTTTTCGCAGGACTCGGTACGTACGAAACGCGGCAAAAAATATCGAATAAAGTAGCTACGAGCAAGAGTCGTTGCGAATCATCACGCTGGTTTTCTTTCCCTCCTACGAAAATCACTTATCGCATACGGTATGTCCCAATTATAAATAACATAAATAATAAGAAAATACCTATCGGATTCCCTATAAACAAAAAAACCAGTTGGAAGAAAAGGAGGGAAGGTTCAAGACGTTTGTCTATATAAATTATTTTAAAAAGGACTTTCTGAGAAGCCCTGAGCATACCCCGAATAAGAAGACCCGTTATAGACTGTATAGCGCGTTATCTGACGTGGCTTGGGTTCCCGATTATGATGACATTAAAGCCTGCCTGATATTTATTCGATTTTTCTTTCTGTTATATCTGAATTGATCCCTGTCAAATTTAACTCTACAAACGAGCGTGCACCTGCTGGTTTTCAAGAAAACTAAACAGTTGGCAATAAATAGTACAGACTTTAAAAAAATATAAGAAAACTAGCTTACTAACTGGTTTTGATAATTACTCCATATCGAGTAACAAATGCTTTAAGTAAATGTTGTTATAATGAGCACGTTTGGAAAATAGGGAACTCGTTACGGTGGGATCCGAAAAGCTTCTTCGAATTTGTTAATTCAAAGCACAAAGCGTCTGGGTTTCCCATTTATTTCAATAATATTATATTTTTCCCTCTACTGATTTTTTGAACACTCTATACTTCAATGACCAACCCAATTTATTGTTATCTACATTATGTAGAAACATTTGATATTTTTGTTAATGTTACTCTCACTAATCATTAAGGCTCTGGCTGCTTTAAAAACATCGTGTTGGATTGCTCCAGACTGTGTACCGTTTTGTACCTTGATGTGTTGCGCTAGCACATTCCTTTAATACTATTGTCGTAGAAAAGCATACTTCCCTCAGCGGTAGAAAAAACAAACTAGAAACAATGCCAACAATTACAGAGGCATCATTAAATTGGGCACTCTTCCAAAGTTATTTGTACATCTTTTAGTGAATAGACTTTAATTGTTTCGCGAATAGATTTTTCATAGACTTATTAAAATTAGTATTACTATAACAAGCCTGCTGGAATTGAATTTCAATAGTTATGATGGTTTCTCTGAGTGTAAAGAAACTGGTGTTGTTTACACAGATTTTTATAAGGACTTTAAGGTCAATCAAGCTCCTCTACCATAAACTATGTTGCACTGGTCTAATAGTTCGATTGCGCGGTTTAAAAGGCATCTAACTTTCTAATTTTATTATTACCGACTAACCATCCTATACAGGTGATATCAAATTGTGCAAGAAGCTTTTTTAAAATATATTTTGCGAGGCGTAGGGTGGAAATCGCCATCACCATTACCATCTTACGAAAGTCGTCCCAAGTTATGCACCTTCAAACCATACACATTAGACATTCTTTATTGGGCGTCTCTTTCGCTGCAAAATGACTATCAAGAATGTGTTATTTGCCGTTTTTACTGACCGAGATAAATGTTCATGTTTCGACAAGAGTAGTCCATAATTATTGTCTTATAAAGATGCCACAAACCCGTCAACTATGAGGTGAATCATACATTTGGCATTGCGTGTCAGTCTTTTAATAATTATTATAGTTTAATCATATGAAGCCGTTCTCATTTGCGAAAGCACAAAATACAATTTTAACTTAAAGTGCCTGACTTTGGCTCCCCGTGGCTATTACTACGTCTTGCTTTTCTTCTTTTTATACTTTTCTGTGTGGAACGCTACATTGTAGCTTGGTTCAGTTTATTTAGGTAGGTCACAATTTAGCAGTGTATTCTGAGTTTTTTCTGATTTTGAAATTGATGTTTTGCCTACATAGTTAATAACTCGCAACGGATTTATGGCGGTGAATAAAGAATAAATGAATAGTGTTTAAGTGTTTCCTTATCGGTGGGTGAACTGTAATCTGTCTTATAAATTTATAATTAGTTGTAATGCGACGTAATGCAACTAAGTTACTTTGATTGTATAAATTGTTATTTATTCAATATAATAAAAAATGACATTTTTACACCTGTTGTTGAAACAAGGGTAATACCGATTTTGTTGTTTGGCATACACCACCCTTATTTTGGACATCTTAAACATACGCGCGTGTCATAAGAGTTGAATCTTGAAGCTTGTAACTTAGCTTAAGTGATTAGCCTTTAAACCATATCGAGACAGGTAAACATTTCCTTGAAAACTCATTGATTTGGTCGCATGAGCAGCTGTAGCGGTAAGAACCGCGACCACAAATTCGGTGTTCGCTCCAAATTCAAGCGCGGTAAATTTTACTTTGACAACTATAGTGAGCGCTCAGTCGGTGAAGGCGTCACACTTACCGATATGGCGCGTATGCACTAGGCTGCGGACATTTTCCATCTCTGTCTAGTTGTGACTTCTCTCTGGCCGTCACCGTCTTACACGAACAGAGAACATCCCCTGGGTGGTTGATCATATTAAAAAAAAAAACGATGACACTTCGTTATGATATAATTATTTCCTTAATAAAAAAACTTCGTGCATTAAGTATTGTTTCCGCCAGCGGCACAGTAATTTTATTTACTATTATTTTATTCCTTTTCAACGAACGAAGTAAGGCCATGAAAGGCGCGGACGGGGCAAACTCCAAGTTCCCAATCCAACTCTCCCAATCAGGTCATCAAAACGTTATATGGTCTGGCCTGGCCATGATAAAGGACGACGCCTTTTGAACACTTCACACCAATTGCGCGTCTTAGCATCAGTTGTTGACAGGGGAGTGCGAAATCCAATGCTTTAGCAAGCTACAGCCGCCTATAATGCACGATTCTCTTCCAATTCTTTAATACTATAATAATTTGTGCGGCTTAACTTACCTTGCACCATGACCTTTTCTACACATTATTGCAGTGTGTGGCTCGCTTTTCGTAGCCTGCTATTCATATCTTCAAAAATCACTCCGCTTCAACAGCGATTCGTTGAGTGAAGTTTGGTCCAGTAAGCAAAGCATTGGAAACTATTTTCTGGTCAATATTTGATTGCCTAGCAATTTAAGAGGAAGGAAATTCGGTGATCTTTCTCGATTTATTAAGGTTTTTAGTTGTTGCCTTGTTCAACTTTTTGAGAATTTTGGATCATTTTCAAAACGCAATTATTTTCAATTGAATTGTTTAAATAATAAACGACGGATTGTGAAAGAGGATGAGATATTTTAAATGATTTTGGTGCCTACATTAACGCGGCTATGCGGAGATGACTTCAAATGTCATGTTATATTTAGCGGGAGAATATCCAATGTTCAGCTTTACTTTTGCTTGAAATATTTCGGTATAGAGGGCAGAGGTAGACAATGTATGTTTGTATTTTTAAATTTTATCCGTAATATTCCTTATATTAAATACCTACTACCGAATTTTTAACAGTTTAAGAATTTACCAGCAAGATTAGAATAACTATTTACAGAAAATTATATACAAGGTTAAAGAAACTTAGTTACAGTAACGAAAAACTTATAATTTCACAATACTTCCCTTCACTCAGTGCCCTAAAATGCTTGGCCGACTTTTTTCCTATAAAGCCAGTGTAATCAAAAATATCCCTTAGAAAAAATTATTAGTGACTGAAGAAATAAACTTAATATTTCCTTTGTTCTTGTACTGCTTTTAAGATGGGCACAGTATGTTGCTAAAAAAAACTATGGCCTGCTGTAATCGAGACTGACCGCAATCTGTACAATCTCTGTGGGTGGCGTGGTGATGGCTTAATGCCCGTAACTGCCAGCTTTCGTTGGAGTTTAACTTATTTTAGTAATTTCTGTTGCAATAAGTTCTATCGAAATCCAATGAATAAATGTAAAGGAGGTCTTGATGCAAATGGATGCTGAGGATTTCTTTGCTAAGAAAAACATCGAACGAAGAATTTTACCAAGCTATTTCTAATTACAGGGTTTTACCAGCGCATCTTACAAAAAAGTCGTCTTGATTACATTTTTAATAAGGCCAAAACTTATATTAAGCTTAAATCTACATTCGCGGCCAACAACTTCTTACAACTGTAAACGATCACACACACATTCGGCCTTGTAGGACGACATGACTATGATATATTAAGTATTTTAAGCACACATTTTGGTACTTTGTACCAGAATGAAGAGTTTCAACCAGACACATCAGTCACCGATAACAAAAGGTTCCTAGAACTAGATTATCAGGCTACCGTTTTGCTTTTGTTTTGATTGTCAATTTACCGCAGAAACTCATCAACCGTCAAATTCAAGGAAAAAGGGTAAAACACCCTGTCTTTTGGTATGCTATTCAAAATAAATTTTCGCGTTGGAGATGAGCAAGTGCAGGAAATAATCACTTTATTTCTGAAAGATCGTTCAATCGTGATCGTAAGCTCCGGCTTCAGGCTCGTAATTTTGAAATTTCTACAAATGGCGTGGCATCTTACGTTGTTGAAAATTGCATCGATGTCGAAAAAAGGATCAATGAGCATTCCCTGTACCAAAGATAATAAGTCAGCAAAAAGTTGTGTCAGCTGATTTACTTTTGGTATCTTTCCGTGGTTTTGCGCCACACATTTTGCTAATCGAATCGAGCCGAGAGGAGGATGGGATATAGTATTAAAGATCCTCTGTCGTAGAAAAGAAGATGATCTGCTGACTAGTTGTTCCTTTGACCGGCTGTAGGAATGAATAACGAGCAATAATAAGCTAATCGAGAATGCACTTGAGAGCACCTTTTTGATCCTAATAAAATCAACGAAAGGCTCATGTGAGCCGTATTATTCTTCAAAGACAGTGTCAGCAAGAACAAAATCATTGAAGAAAGCACTGCAAAAGGTGAAGTCCATTGTCTTCTTATGTTGGAAAGAATGAACGCTTATCACGTCCATGATGAATGCTGATCGGCCGACATTGGCATCCGCGACCAGAATTATGTTACGTACGTAAACGGAACAGTAAGAGGATATAACTTTTGGGTTACTTTTTTCGGCCATCTTTGCCGTGGCAGCTACAATAATATATCGTTGGCACTAAAACAGAAGTGAAGAAAGAAATGGATGTTAGCGTTACCATACACATAACAATGGGTTCTGTAAGCGAGGATCTGCGAAATCGTTCATTAATTAGTTACTGTTCTTGAATAATAATACTCCATCTTCGCTTTGAACAAGACAAAACAAAATTCGAAAAAACAATATAAAGGTCATACAGGATTGTAAATAAGAACAAATGTTTTTCATGTCCTATACTTGTAGTACAGTCTATATTACGTTCGTGAGGACGTATGTAACTCGCAGAACGACTTAGGGTAGACCCAACTTTTATTACACCTGTCGGTTCAAAATCATTATCTAGATCGATCTAAGCTTGCTCACTTCTGTCCATATATTCTTGTGTTCAATCTCAAGGTCGCAAAGTTTGAGATATTTTGGTGAAATTTGGTACGCTAAGGCGTTTTGGCCCAAGGCCGAAAGCTGACAATGGTTTAAATTGGATTACTTTTTCGACCACTCCCCATGTAACGTCTTATTATGATAAACGATTATATGAAAAAATCGGGTGATTTGCACACATAAATTCCCTGTGCCCTCGGGTCGATTTGTTACTTAGAAAATTTTATTCCTGGTATGACTTATATACCCATTCAAATCAGGATTACAGTAGTCAAATCTTTAATTATGCCAATTGTATCCTACAAATTTATAGTTCAACGAGTATTTCAAACCTGAGGAAATTTAATCTATTATATAATCGTACAATTAGATATACATTCTCCTTGAGGCGGTGTGCCCATATCTCAGGTTATGTTCTACGATTTCTAGGTTGATCCTTTGGTCATTTTATTAAAGCCAGACTTGGGGTTAACTTTTACAAGATTATTCTACGGCAGGGACGAAAGAAGCTTTTTAATCTATTTTCTTTTCGTAGGTCAGTTCGCAACAACCATTTTCCATTCCTCGAGTTACTTTAGGCATATCCCTCCAGGTAACAGTTACAAGATCTTATAATTCCCTGTCTAGGGAGTTATAACAGTTTAATTGCTCTTATCTCAATTAAAAACGTAAGCTTTTAATCTTCGTCGCTAATAATGAGATTACTTAATTATATCGTATTAGGACGAAAATGTGGATGTGGTATGCGGTATTGCATTTCCTACTAGCCTAGTCACCTTTTTTTTTGTTCACCTTCAGTTTTCTTTTCTTTTAGATCGTTTAACCACATTTTTAATATTGTATTTTATTGTTGCACCTACGGTAGACATTGTAATCTATCTATCTATTTAAGTCTTGATAACTTCGAGTTACATAAGCGTCCATAAATAATAAAAAAAACAATTCGTTCGTAACGATTATTGACATAAAAACTAGCCGAATTTGCACCACGTAGGTGCACTTTCTGGATCCTAAGCTTTACAAAGGTTCTAACGGAAAAAGCCTTTTTATGTGAAAAAGGTCCAATTTTTAATATTTTACGATGAAAACTGGTCCTTAGTAAATGCACCATAGAGAACTTGGATCACATAGGTCTCTTTTTTAGATCATATCATATATAGGGGCGACTAAGTCTAATTTGTGGTTTGTTATGACGACAGCAACTGGAAAATAATACAACTATGGAGAAATAAATTAAGTTAAGTGTAATTTTTGGTGTATTATAAAGAAAATGAATGAATGGCTGTATCAGCTGACATGGGTTAGAGTGTCTAATAGCTGCTTACAGCATCCTTACTTGTTTGTTTGCCACTAGCTTGCTTAATTTTATTCATGAAGAAAGGTTGTATATATATTTGTTTGTATATATATGATTATTATGTGAATATATGTTACAGAAATCCCACATTTTATGATTTGAGTTTTCGTAAAAACTAATCGATTTTTCGGGAACAAAATTTCAAAGAAAGGGAAAACGAAAGATATAATAGCGACGCTTTCACCTGTCTCATGCAGCTGGCGACTCCCGAAAAGATTTACAACAATTAGCAGAAAAAGCGATTAACACAAGAATTTCGTGATGAATTTAGATAATCATAACTTGCTTGTAAAATGGTATATAAGCAGAGTTGAATGGCAATATGCAAGCGAACGAAACCAGAAGCATTTTAAATGTACGCTCCTGTAAATAAATTGCAAATATTATTTGTAAAAATTATAAATAAAATCTACTCTGTTCGCGACAAAAATACTGCTAATATTATACTTCAACAAGTAATTTTGGAAAATTTGGTAATAATTTTAGTTTCATTTACCATTCCTCGAGTTCCGTAAACGCATGGTATTGTTGTTTTTGAGGTAATCGGAGTCAAATAAATGATAAATAAAATCTATTCTGTTCGCGACAAAAACACTTCTAATATTATACTTCAACAAATAATTTAAAAAAATTTTGTAATAATTTTAGTTTCATTTATCATTCCTTGAGTTCTGTAAACGGTATGATATTGTTGTTTTTGAGGTAACCGGAGTCTAATAAATTACTATTGATAAAAAACAGGAAAGCATACAAAGCGTGAATCCAAGTCTATTTCCCATAAATGGAATCAGCGATGAAATAAACACTTGTCAGAATCTAAGAGTTTTAGTCTCTACAAAAGAGACTAGCTATATATGACATCACTTTTACAACGTAACTGGCTGTGCTTTAAAGGTAATTCCATAGTTTACCAGCTTCCGCTCTAATTAATTTTTAAAACTTCTAAAAAAACCCCTGTTGAAAACAGACGACACATTATTTACCTCATGTTGATTGCGATCGTATTCATGAATCGATTTAAATAAATTTTGAACTTAAATATAAATTTAAATTGTAAAGTTTGTTCTTTCAGATAAAGTTATAATGTTGTTATATCGGGTACATGAAATAAAAGAACAGCAGAGTACGAATAAACCGAATTCGCTACTTATAGTGATCGATAATATATACACATCACTGACTCTCCTTGACTTATTTTTACGCATTGCAAACATATGACAAGACGTATTCAACTTTTGTAATAATTCGGTGAATTAAAACAAAATCTTCATGTAATTGCAAAAATGCCAGTACGTAATAAGTTTTAACTGAATGAATCGTTACATGAGCCTTAATCTGCCACAGTTTTCTTATATAAATTTTTATAAATTTTTTTATACCCAGCACTGCAAGATGAAGGTACGCTTATTTTGTTTTTTTTTCGTAATGTATGTAACACCCAAAAGGAAGCTTCAGAGACCCTATAAAGTATTCTTGATCAGCGTGAAATTCTGAATTGATTTAGTCATGTCTGACCGTCTGTGTGATGTGTGTTGTTAGCACTCTCCTGGTCGCAAAAATAAAGATATCGACTTCAGATTGAGTAGAAACATTGGAAGTTTCTGCACGCAGGTTCGTATTGAAAACGGGCCAAATCGGTCGGCGCGAAAGCGTGCAGTGGAACGTAAACTGAGCGTACGTCCGTTTTGTAACAACAATTTTTGGATTTTTGCTCGTTACTTGGAAATTATAAAAGTTAGAAGGCTGAAATTTTCAACATTTACTTTACGAAACACTCTACTGGTTACGTGCAAAAACAGACAACATCCGCCATGCCCACATTAAGTTACAAGTCATTAATATGTTCGCGGACGCGAATGCTATAGCATTAATTTTCATAGTGATGCAAAATGACGTGAATGCTACAGCATTCAAATTTTAATGCCAATTTTTGTTACTTTAATTTCATGTAACCTTAAGTTTTTGTAATTAATATACATTTCAAAGTAATGACCAATTGATTCATTAAGTACTTTCTTATTTTTTTTTATTTTTCTCCGTTGTTCTGACTACTCTTATAATTTATGTAACTAGTAACTAATACAACTAGTTTCAAAAATAATTGCCTGTCTATTTTTGCAGCTCCCTGAAATTTTTAGTGTCCGCGAACGTGTTAAATTCTGTTTTTTCATTTTTTTGAGGTTTTATGCTTATTTATCATAAGGCAAACAAGACCAAATGTCTAAAACTATTTTGTGCATTCCTTAAATGAAGTAATCTGCTCAAAAATGATAAATTTTAAAGTGAATATGGCATACACCGCGATTACTTTTGTCTTAATAATCCTAGCGATATGGATATCAAATAAAAGAATTTGGAGAGTAGAATGCGAAAAACATAGTGGCGGGTACGCGAGATTCCGCCCCCGCCGAATATAACTTTCTTGCTTGTTTACGTATGAAGTAATATTGTTACGAAAATCTCGTATTTGATAAGTCAGCCCAATTCTGTGGAAAACGAAATTTCACAAATCTTGGGAAAGTAGTAAAAGAAAATCAAAATTTTCGATGCTTTACCCGCCAATATAGGTGCCTTATGGAACTGGCGGTTCACAAAGAGGTTAGCGAAAATTATTGCTAAACGATAAAATCCATCATATAAGAGAATTACAAACAATCTAGCCAGTAGGAGGGTTCACAGAAGCAACCGCAGAAAGAGGTAATCGCTGCGAAAGCTTATAAGAAAGCCGAAGCCGAGACACTTAAACTATGGTATTCGAAGAGAAATCAAGAATCGAGTGTTTTGAAAAAAAGTAATGCTGAAAATAAGATTCTGTAACTCTGTAAATACTTTTCCCGAAACAAGTTGTTTTTATTTTGCAAATACAGTGTACGCTATTGGAAATTCGTCATGCATGCACACCTGATTTAACGAGTATAAAAGACCACATACAAAAGGAACTTTACATAATAATATTTTAAAAATCCCAAACATACAATGCAAACACGCCATTCGATTTAAATATTTCAGTTTTTGTTGATTGTCGAATATGCACATGGTATTAGGGAAATAAAATAATCGCTAATGAAAAAAGCTCAAAAAGAAAAATGATGAACAATTTTTACAGATCGGAGCCGACGGTAGAAGAAGTCAAGTGTATTTGGCTTTATCAACTGCTGCTGAGTTTCGTGATCATCTGTCTACATTTAGTGACTATTACGCTTCGTTAGGTCTGTTGAAGAACTATATTTAGAATTGAAATTTATTTAATAATGCTGGAGCTACAATTTAGGCCCTCCTAACCCTGAAAATTTACCCGAGGACGGAAAGCTCAAATCGGAAATGATGACTAAAGATAATCGGCGCTACTACTTGGATCTGAAAGAGAATGCACGCGGTCGATTTTTAAGAGTAAGTATTGAGATTTTTCCATAACTTTCATACAAACTGACCGTGCTTCAAAAAGGTTTCGCAAACTATTACAAGAGGTGGACCTCGTTCTCAAATAGCCATACCAGCTCAAGGTATGATCGAGTTCCGTGATGCACTTACTGATCTCTTGGAAGAGTTTGGCACTAGTGATGGAGGGTAGGCGCTTAAATAGCTTAACAAATTCATGTACGTTTTTACGGTTTTTTATTCTTTTCAGATATAAAGGAGATTTGCCTGAAGAGCGTCACATGAAAGTTGATAATAAAAACTTTTATTTTGATATCGGCCAGAACAATCGTGGAGTGTACATGCGCATAAGTGAAGTGAGTCTTATTTCATGAAAAATATTATAATGTGCCTTCATGTGTAGTTCACTTTTGACAAATATGGTTTTCACGTCTGCCAATACTGTACAAAAATATATTAATGTTATATTTATGTAGCCCCTAAAAAACAATGTTGAAGACGGCATAAACTATATATATTTAAACTATTTAATTATATGTATCTTTATCGAAAATGAAAGCCGTACTAAGCCGCTTGTATTTTCCGTATATAGGGAAATATTTTAACTTTATTGTTTTGAAAATGTGACAAAGAGCAGCGTAACGTAGTTGAAATGATAGTTGTTGAGCTACTCGGCAACATTTTCAGTAATGGTCTCAATCGGTCTACTTTTGTATTTAATATAAATTGTAGAAGTATTGAATAATTTTCTTATGAATACGCAACATTTTGAATCAGCTATTCGCTACACACGTCCTGTTAAACGTGTTTTACTACAGCACTGTGCCCTTCACTGGCTCGCCTGTCTCTTTATAAATACAAATAAACCTTTCTCAAGCTAAAGGTAAAGAGAAGGACGATATTGTGTTATTGCTTAATATATTATACGATTGTATAATCAAACGAAGTAGAATGCTATTTAAATTTATTTCTTGAGCAACTTGTATCACTGTTAGTCTTAAACCAATCTCAGTGTAAACTGTAAAACATAAATCTTCGGCATATTCGGTAAGGTAAGGAAAATACACACCAGAGTTGACCAAAAAGATTTGAAGAGATTGTGTACTCAAACTGATTCACCCAATAAAATTGATGATTAGGTCAACAAAATGAATATTCGTGCAGTTCACAACTAATTACAATCCACCATTATGGTTCTCGCCATTTGTATTGAGCACGATTTTAAATCATGTTTACTGGTTCCTAAAGGACGTAAGGACTGTATCGCGATTGGACAATGGAATGCCTAATGTATCTTTCGTAATTCATGTAAAAATGAACATACCCTCAAACTGGATCCGTCTGATCACCTTTAGATTCAAGCTCCAAGATAGGTGATAGCTACATAGCGATGGGAGTCACAGTATATTATTATCCCGAATAACGCATTATTAGAAAGAAAGCAAGAGATTATTGGACAAAGTGAAGGATAGTTAAATATTGATTGTGTAAAAAAAAAGAAACGTTTATTTTATGTTCATTCTCATATATTATAAGTTTTGGTATTCCTTTAGACATTTAATGAATCGAAATCGCTATATGTTAAAAAATAGCACAAATGCTATTTATTTTAAAATGCAATACAAACAGTTAAATTGACATAAACAAAATGGAAAACAAAATTACAAGAGTACAGAATTAATACTTAGAAAGTTATATTCGTCTCTTTTATACCTACCGTCTTTGTCTTAAAACAAGTAAGAACATTGTAGTCGGGCAAGGCCGACCATTAGATATCTTACACCACTTCACCTAGTACAGTAGTTCACCCGTTTTGAGAATAATGTACCAAACATTACACATTATTTTACTGAAAAGGCATAATTTTCATAGAAGTCCACATATTAGGGGATGCTCAAAACATCACATGGCGTGATCCAAATTTAGTAAACTGAATTTACTTCATAAAAATGTTATTAATTTTCAGCTTCTGCCGTAAAAAACTGGAAATTAGACTTTCTCTCCCTATAAGGGCTTTTTACGATCATCCTTACTCTTGTGGGGGTCTATTAAATAAATCTATGTGGTCCAAATTTCTCACCGATAATTGTTTGAGTATAAAATATTAAAAATTAAAACTTTCTGAAAAGCCTACTATTGGGGAATCTTAAATGAAGTAGGTTCTAAGAAATAGATCCATGTCGTTCAAATTTGGCCGATTAAATTTTTAGGTGAAATTACTATTATGAACAAAATTAGTCGAGAAATTTTGAAAATCGCAAATTCTCCCATATAACGACTTTTCAAAATAGGGCTTTATATGGGGAGTGGTCGAAAAATGGACCAATTCAAACCATTCCCAATAGCGTCGGTCTATGGGTCAAAACATGTCAGTGTATAGAAAATTTGTAATTTGCAAAATAAACCCGTTCCGATGTCACTAAACATCTGAAATCTTACAGTTGAAACGTGCCAGGTTAGGTTCATAGTCAGCTTTAAAACTTTGGTTCATACTCTTTGCAGTTTGTTGATGCGGCATAAAGAAAATGCGTTTCACACAGATTATGCATACATGTGCGCAGACATCTGATAGTTTGTGACTATTACATTTCACAAAAACAGCGACTTCTCTTTCTTGCGAAAACAAGTGCCTGAGGTTTAGTACCATTAACCTTAGTTTTGCGCCTTCAACGATGATCATTCTATTTGCAAAATCCCCCGTTAAAATCTCTCTTTAAGCGACCTACGGAACTGGTGCTAATTTATGAAAAGCTTCTACAATTTCGCCATTCTTTGTTTTGACCTTTACTACTCTCACATTGTTCTAACATTTTGGACTTGGTTTATCGTCTGACATTAGTACTACAACACGCTGCTGCAGATTACTATATTTTTTGCAGTTCACTCTGTGGTATAGTTCTTGTCAATATTTTTTGGATCATCTTTGCTCAAAACGTTCCTGCCTGCTAGTTACCCTTTTCTATCTAAACAGGATATGTTTATCTTTCTTTAACAGTTTTTGCCATACCAATCAAAAAAAAATCTAGCGTTAAGATGCTTTCATCAATGGAACCATTGGACATACCTGTCAACTGAATGCAAAATTGTCTCTATTGCGGTAATTATAGTTGCTACTTCTTCAACAGTTACGTTCAAATTAGTTAACGTGGGATTTAGATGATACTTTGTTGAACGTTTACCATAATCATTCAAAATGAAGCGATCGGGGTGGCATATGCTTAAATACAATCTGTTTATCAACACAAAACTTACACATCTGTTCTTTAAACGATTGCGTAAACACTTTATTTCTTCTTCTCGAACCGTCCACGTGCTTCTACAAAGTCATTAGCTTTATTACAATATATATATCTGCATGGACCGCGTCTACCAATAAATCTTTTGACAACACCTATAAAGCGCGTAGCTGGCAAATTAGATACTATTTCCATATGTACTCCTTTTTGGTCAGCTTAATAAATAATGACCTCCCCTAAATATTGTATCTATAAGAGTCTATGTTGAAGGAACATGATGCGAAATAGAACCTTTTGTTCTTGAACAAGCCCTACGCGGTTAATTAAAAAATAATGTAATTGGGTGGACGCTCACTTATCCAATCGAGTATAATGTCTGAATTCGTCTGTAAATACAATGCGTCCATCTGTACTGAAAAATTTGACTGAGTTTTAATTACCAATTTAGTCACTAGTTCCGTGCTCAATAATTCTAAGTTAAAGGAAAGCCTTCGATTTTACTGGTGATACTTTTAATTTTGCATAGCGGAAGCGCAATGTATTGCGATGTTCATTTGCATTACACAACATATATAAATGCTACAGTTGTACATGCACGGTGCATCCGTGATGCCATGCGTTTCTACTCTATAATATTCTTCTGGTAACACCACATCATTGTTCCCTTTCCTAGTCTCTTTCGTAACTGGCTTTTGAGTTTTTGCAATTGACGAAACTTTCCGACACAACCCAAGCTAATGTGGTTCTTGCAAGCGTATTCAATAGTTATCAATTTCATATATTGTCATCTCCGCTCTTACAAACTGGACGTTTTGGTTTTATTGTTGAAACATCTAAGGTAGATTGGTGCTGGTTTTTTACTTTGAAATCTTTTGAATTGTTCAGTATACTTTCGCCAGGGACATTCCATTTTAATTCACATACCTGTACTCTTTTATATCGTCTACTAAGCAGTGCTGAACGCTCATTTTAGACTATGATTTTGCTGTAACCTTTAGCTTTTTGCCACTTCATTTGCGTTTCTTCATCTACGTTTATATTAGTAAATGGACAGTCATCGCACGAACAACATCTCTGTGTTCTCCTAATGATAACAGAGCGTCTAAATGCGCATTTACTGTATTTAAAACATTGTTTATATATTCGGCTTATCGGATCTCTTCATATTGAACAACGCTGTTACAGCTTCGTCAAAGATTAATAGAATTTATTAAGCGTTTCCTTTAATTACTGCAACGCCTTAGGATAGTTCACACTTCAAAGTTTGCCATCGATTTTACAACTTTTGTACCTAAGTGTTTCATTGACAAGAGAGGTTCTTCACATGCATTCAACGAATTATCTTGATGAACTAACTTATTAACTAGTGCAAAAAATGTGCAAACGGAAATGTTTTCCTTCGTATTTGAATATTTTTACTTCCCATCTACTTTTGGGAACTGATGATATCGGAATTCAACGCACTCGCATCAGCTGCGATAGATTTGTTCGTTATGAAAGAGTTGCTTGTGTTTCTGTGCTCATCTGACCTATGGTGGTTTGCGTACTCATACGTCTCTTAAAGTCCGCCTTCAAAATATGGAGTCGGCATTCCAACTCTTCCGCGAACATGACACTGTCGTTTTTACTAATAAAAGTATATATGCGGCTTATATTGCCTTTTGTGCTTATTCTTAGTGCTTTCCTTTCCCACAGCTTTTGTACATAATTTTTTGAGACGATATGCAATTCATCAACACTCTCGGTTTCCATAACATCAATCAAGGTTGTGTTGTGTTTGCTGAAAAAGATGGTCGTGTTTTGCTAGGGTTCGGTTATATTTTACATTAACAGTAGTGAAGCTTAACAGGTTTTGTAGACATAGCAACATAACCAATTCCTAACATTACAATAAAATCGGAAAGTTTCCAATAAGGCGCGTCAGCAAAAAAAAAATTTTAAAAGTAAAAAACAAAATCAAAAAGTGAATTGTTTTGTGTGCAAAATATGCTTGCTTGCTAATGAATATTAGAAGAAATGGCGCTTTCCAATAACGAGGTCTTCATGGTAACATTATACTGTGGGAGAAAAACCTTTAGCATGATAATTGTCTGGATGAGCGCATCGAAAAGACACTTTCAAAAACCAACACAAGGAAACAGAATCGAAACAATTCGCAAAATGTAATAGCAACAAAAGTATATAGCAAATCAGTAAATAAACTAGCCCAATAAATAAGCAAAGACAAACAGTAGAAGAAATATCAACACAACATAAACATAAACAACAACACTAGTAACTAAAACACAACAACACTATCACAGCAGCACACAAAATTCTACACAAACCACAATCAATCACAACAGCAACATCATCGAAAAACAGTAAACATCCATATTGACACCAAAAACAGCAGTTACAATACTCATGGCAAAACAAAAGCAATACGCCAATAGCAGCAAGGGATGCAGTAATAACGAGATGGCAACAATAAAAAGGAAACAGCACAATAAGACAATCGCAGTAGCAGAAACAACAATAAAATTTGCAGTAGTAACAGCATTATAGCAATAAGAGCGACTGTGGCATCAAAATGCAATATAAAACTGAAAAATATAGTAAACAGCCATTCAAGACATTTATGCTGGCCCCAAAATCACAATGGCAAAGCTATCCATTTCCATCTCCAGATCTTATTGGTATACGCGCACACACAAGAAAATTTTGCCTTGACATATTCGCTCTCTGGGAAATCCAGGTAAGTGAAAGCAATGGTCCACGTGATTCCCCATTGCCTGGATACCAAATTCATTTAAAATTTCGTATCATACACACGTTTTATGATATAACAGTGTTCCAATACAGCACTCAAGATCCCGAATTTACCTCTCTATGGGTGAAATTCATCATCGGGACACACACGGTTTATTTATAGAAGCCCAAACGGTTTCCTCCTGGTCTATCCAACACCATGTCTTCTATTCTACAAAATTACTCCGGCAGCGATATCACAGTTGCTGGTCATTTCACAGTTTACAATAAAAAGTGGCAACACCATTTAACCCATGCAACTCCGTAAGAGCGTGACGCAGAAACTATGCCACTTAAGCTTAATGCAACTAATAAATGAACCAACGCATATTCCAAGCATTGATGGGTTGCAACAAAATACACTGGACCTTTTTCTTACTTCGCACCCACATAAATACGAACTTAAGTCCTTTGCATCTCTCGGTAACTCGGACCACTGTACCAGTTCTGCATCCTTTTCATATGCTAATCGACACCACGTTTCTTCGTCAGCCGCGTATTTTCATATACGGTAAGGCAAAGCGGATAGCACTCAATAACTTTTTCAGGCATCTTAATTGAAGTGCCCCGCAGATATGATATAACATTAAACGTGGAACGCAAACATACATTCTATTCAAAAATACTTCGATTAAGCTCAAAGGCTGAGTTAATCAGACTTTCAAGGATGGTGTCAGATCAAGAGAGTTTAAAGTTTAGCGTCTTAAATCCAAAATCTGCTCTGCAAACAGTCTAGCAATAAGTGCAAACAAAAACTTCGCCGCGAAAAAGCTTTACACGAGCAGCGGGCGCGTATCGAAGTTCCGCTCAAAAAGTGGCGAGAGCTTATATTTTTTCGTGAAAAGAATTGGAAACCAATCTACTGCATCGATTCTTATTGCTCTCAATAACCACCAAATATCATCCGAACCGGTTGATGAAGGCAATACGTTGGCGGAAATGTTTGGTTCAAACTTCAACTTAACACAATTTTTTTCTTTGTTTTAAATGAACAATCACTCAAGGAATGTCCCCTATCCGTGTAACACGGTGACGGCCAGACAGAAAAAGTGGAGAAAGGGGAAGAAATATATGGAGGTAGCCGCAGCCTACTGGGTCTGTGCGCCTAATCGGTAAGTATTATGCCTTTGCCGATTGAACACTTACTATAGTCACGGCTAAAGTACACTGTACGGCACTAATATTTCAACCCGCGAGTATTGACTTGTTTGTCGGGGTTCTTACCTACGCGGCTAATACGCACATAGCAATCAACCACTGCCACTGCTTCAAACAGCGATGTTCGGTGCATGGACTATTCTTGCGAACGATGGCGTTTAAAAAGGTTCTTGCCAATCCCAACACTGACAAAGCTCCAGTGCCTGACAGCATCCCAGCCGTAATTCTAAGAAAATACGTTGAAGCACTTGTGTTACAATTGCGCAGTTTTTTGAGCATGCTGGCGTTTTTCCAACCTGTTGGAAAGTTTCCAGTGTCCAGCGCATACCCAAAGAGAGGGATCTCAGAAATAGTGGAAACTATCGCCCAATTGCCGTCTTTTTCGCTATAGCTGAAACCGTGAAGACCATGGTCAACTACCATCGAATGAGAAGCCAATGACTTAATTATCGACAGGCAATATGGCTTCTGGGCATAAGAATAGAAAACTGGCTGGCATCGCTGTAGCCGATGTCCGTACCAGTTACACCTACGAGCCTACGAACTTTGCTTGAACGCCTTTAACCGCATACAGCGAAAAACTTAGGTGCTCATGGGCGACAAAAGTGTGTCCACAACTCCCGATATCCTTGAGCGTTGGCGTAGCGCGGGCAGTGTCGAGCTTACGCACACGTATGTCCAGGGCAAGTGCTCTGCGAAGATAAGCGGGATATGTCCACCAATTAAATCTTCCAACAAAACTACGCGTCTTCCCCAGCGTTCTCACCCGCTCGTCTTGGAGTTATATGTATAAGCACACTACCCCGACTCGACATTTCTTCGCCGCACTTTCCGTCTTTGGAACAACGTACCGGCAGTGGTCTTTTGTGCCGTACCTGATCTCTCCATTTTCAAGTTGAACGTTCACAAACACTACTTCCTTTTTTATCCCAATAACCTCCTCTTGATCCCAATCACATGGAGCATGGTCTGAGTGGTTGGTCGTAGAAAAAAAGAGAAACGAAACGTTTTTGTCGTCATTTTGTTGTCTTTACTTGAAAACTAGAGCATGAGTAAAATAACATCGCTAGAATACATCTCGTATGTTACAAAATTCCTACTTATTTGGAATACTTCTAAATTTGGGAATTATGTAGTGAATGAACGTGATTAGCACACCCCTTTTACTAGTTTTCGAATAAAACAATGGTGCCGTTATTGTAGAACATTTCTGGACAAAAAACTAGTGGTTTTCACAGATCTCATTTGATGGTAGTCGGATAGACGAAGATCGGATCTTTACAGTGGGTGTCTCAAAACTTCCCAGCCAAGATAGTATAGTGGAAGTCGTCGAAGACGACGCTTTTTCTGTCAATTCTGGACTCAATACTTCAATTGCTAACTTCACCCACAGTAGTTGTACAAAATTGGGAATAGAATCAGTTGAGTGCAGTTGGAGCAGCGCATGATGCATGACTGCCTTCCAATTTTAGCAAATACTACCTAACACAACAGGTTTACGTGACATTAATCTGAGCTTGGCCACAATTTGCCCAACTTCATTGTCACCTTTCACAAAATAAAAATCAAAACGATTATGAACCTGTAAGTTTTTATTTAAAATAGGGGCTTTTTCTGATTTTCAAAACAACTTTGCAACTTTCTTACCGATAATTTTAGTGGCCCAAACAATGTTTTGCAATTTTAACAATAACAAAATATCTGGTTTTTCCTTATTACAAGTAGATACATACGGATGCTTTCAAATTATTTTAGAAATGCCTTTCAGAATTTTAAAATGTTTGTGACGTTTGTCAATACGAGTTGTATTTACAACGACCCTAGGTCTCCGCGGTCTGTGCAATTAAAAACTTTGTCTAAAGAATCAATTTTCGTTTCAAATTTCTCCTGTTCAAGTCTTCGGGTCACGTTTAAAAATCACTCCTTAGGCCCGTTCCAGGTAAATAAAAGGTGTCTAGAGAGGTCCTAAGGATTTCATCCAGAGTACACACTTTTATCCATTATTATCTAATAACTAAAACAATTTGATTTTTAATTTGTACAGTTACATATGAGATGATGTCAGATCGGACGCAATTATATCAAATATCGTATATTAATAACACATATTAAGAGATTTCGGCCCTTTCTTGCTACCAAATAGTATACGTGTACATATCTTTTATATGTTAACACTAAGCGTACAGCATTATTTAATAAATTTGTTAAAGATATTTCTCGTTTCAATGAAAACTGATGGTGGCTATAGAAAATTCGGTCCAAGCTCAATATATTCTCTTATTTCTTATTATCCTATTTTAAGTATATACATACATTTCTAATATTTTCACCCGCTTTTACTTTCGATATTTTTTCCAGAATCTTTTACGCAGTTTTCATAAACGTGAAAAATGCTCGATTGGAAATGAAAATTGCGTAAAAAAACTAAAGCTCATGTGGTGACCCTTTGTTTGCCTTACATGCGTATTTGTCTAGCTTATTGATCTAGCAAGCATTTTCATGGATATGCATGACATAATTGCAATTATTTGCATAATGTCAATACTTGTCCTAAATTAAATTTTTAATTCTTGGTACTACTTTTTTTTATTCTTTTAAGGTAAAAAGTAATTTTCGCAACTCTATTACAGTCCCTGAGAAGTGTTGGGCCCGTTTTCGTGACATTTTTAATGATTACTGTGAGAAAATGAAAAAAACGTCCGATTCACCGTCATCAATCACTGCCGAAAATAATCAAGTACCAACAAGTAACAATATATTAAAATAAAACATCACCAGCACATAAACAATGATACTACTACTAATAATAAAAATAGAAGTAATAACACATAATAATTGCGTAAACCTAGAAATCGATGAATCGACAAAGAAGTAGGCAGTGCTGTAAAGATTTTAAAAATTTGACAACAAATGATCAATGTCAATAATATGTACAGACTTAATAACACATTATTATTTTAGATTAAATAAACGTTAAAGACATGTAGGTTAGAATATTTCATCGGTGTAATTAAAATAAAATCCTTAAGCAATTCGTTTGGCAGATTTTGATGTAGCATAAAAAAGCGAAGTTAATTAAAGCTACTACCATTTTTTTAAGACATTGTATTTAATTGATGTTTTCACCCTTGTACACATTTGATTATTAATACTGGTTAATTTTCAATTTGTTGGATTACGTACTTCAGGAAATCGTCAAGTGCCGATAATGTTAGAAGCGAACGTCCGAATAGCAAAAACAGCTCACGGACAACGAAATAAACCATTTAATTTCTTACAGTAAAACAAAAAGAAAAAACAACAGAATTTGTGCTCGGCTTTAACCGAATTTTCTAACACCCACCACTAATTTTTCTTGAAACGAGTCTACAATAAACTATGATAAATATAAGTATATATATATAATTTTATAAATACTTATATTTATCATATATATATATATATATATATATATATATATATATAACATATTCGATAAAGCCAAGACCCATTAACATATAATCCACGAATGTAGGATATTTGAAATCCTAATTTTTATACAATTGGCGCGACTTGTATCTACTTGTAAATTAAAAAATTTTTACAAGCCTCGCCTCTGTCTGGTTTTTTGTTAATTGTAGGCGAAATTCGGGACGATTTACATGGCTTTCGAACTCCACAAAAGTATTTTAATAACGAAATTAATCTTAAGTTAAAAATCTAAAAACATAGCTTAGAAAAAGTGCATCAAGGACATCGGTGTAAACAAAAATAAATGATAAAATTATAGGCCAAAGTTTTCCTTCTAAAAGGAATTTTGGACGAAGTAGTAGTGATGCCAACAGATGGTCGCCAAATATAAATAAAACGATTACGCATCGACATACATATATATAAATACTCTATGAGATTTTTAAGCGTCACAATCATTTGATAAGTCTAATTTATTCTCTTCGTTGAAATCAAAGTGCTAATGGTGCTTTCAAGTATAATTTACCTTGAGCAAATGGTTGATGGATATATTTAGATTGCCTTGTTTAGAGAACAATAATGACGACAAACTTTCAGTGTACATTTTTGATGACTGTACAAATTTGTACAGTTTATGCATTACTTTTATTTAAGCTTATAAATTTTCATATATAAGAAAGAAGTTCATATCCCGAATAATTTTTTAACGAATTTTTTTTAATGCAATTTTTTATCAGAATATAGTTTGGTTTGTTTGCTTCTAGATCGGAAGAGCGTCGTGTAGGGAAAGAGTGTAGATCTAGCTTTGCACGAGCGCTCCTTTTAGTCCTTATTTTTACAGGCGGAATTGGTCTGTGTTTCAGCCAGCCCACTGGTGATGCATGTTGATAGATAGAAGCTATCGGCGATGCATAGGTGTTAAAGTAAATAGCAGCAGTAGTAGTAAGAAGGTAATGGTATAAGCTTGAACTCGGCACGGCAATCCCCTTGTGTCGGACTGTTCGTCTATTTCTCGTGGGTACTTGGGCATATATAAAATTTTAATGGGATAATTATGTAATTAAAAAAATTTTTGGTTTTCCGAATTTAACTAATTAAAAGAACGTTTGGAAATTGAAGTTGTAGTACTCACTATTACGGTACATTGTAATGAGTCCACTTTATACTATAAAGATCGTTAGATACACAATCCAGGTTTTATAAGCTATTTTCAGCACGATTTTCTTATGTTTCTGGAATGATTATTTCAAAGTTTGAAATGGCTAAACATTTATAATTCATTCAGAAGCTTCGTAAATAAAATGCATTTGAGAAAATGATCTGCGCAATAGATTTTAATGAAAGATAACATGTTGTTGCAAATCTCGAAATGGACTGAACATCTTCGTTACGATCAAGTTTTATGTCTTGACAAATAGACAGAATTAATATCATTTATCATAACGCATAAAGGGGAGAATAGGATGATATTCGAACGGTTTTCGTTCATCCCTTAGCAGACTACAATTAACAAAAGCGACGATTTTGGTATTTCAAATGAGATAAGGTTGCCAGTAGCAAGCGTCCAAGATTGTTCCAAGACGAAAGTAAATATTCCCAAGTTAATCGAATAAAATCAAATTTTATTTCATCCTCTAAGAAATTGTACTGAAACTAGAACTAGTGTTTGGTTTTCCATAAAATTCAGGAGGAATGTTTTTTATTAAGCCACAATAGTTAGTTCTTTCCATACTCATAATTGAAGTATGGAGATAATCCAATTTTGACATTCCGATTATAATATCAGGAAATGAGATTTGGAAATTTAAAGTTTTTGATCAAAGTTATTGTACAATCTTTGCAGATCAAGTGTTACGATAGTAGTAATAATGCTTTGGAAATTGAAAAACCCTGACAAATAAAAAAGCGTATTTCAACAGGGTAATATTAACATATTAATTGAAACGTGCAAGAGGTAACAATTACTGTACATGTTTCAATAATTCATTCTTTTTGTACCTATCTCCTTTAGCATTTGTGCTAAAATAACAGACTTGGTATAGAGTACGAAATATTTTTATTAATAAGCTACAAGCAGACGTCCGTATAAAGTTTAAATATCTATACGAGTCGTCCAGCAGTTAAATCTTTTACCATCCATATTTCGTGCTAAGGCGAACGTAACTTTTTACCTGTTTGATTTGTTTCTATGGTTTTTTTTAATGCTGACCTTATCGTTTCTATTTATGCGTGCATATGTGCATGATGTTGTACATATTTAATGATGATCTTAGCAAATTTAACTTAAAAAATTTCATATGCATATGTAAGTGTATATGTATATAAAAATTTTAGTTAATAAGCGGTGTAAACAACAAAGATATATATTATAATACAAACGCAAAAAATAACATTAAAGTAAAACGAAACAAAAAACTAGAATGTTTAAATGTATTGTAGTGATATTTAGTATACAATAAATTATTCATTATCTTCTTCTTATAAATTTTAACAATTTTAAATTTCATTGACCTATAACCATTGCAACGCAATTAACTTATAAATGTTAAAGCATAAATTATGATTATATAAATTATTAATATTTTTGTAATTTCCAGTTTTCTAGAATAGCAATAGAAAAATTAAAAATTACATGTTTGTTTTAGGATTTCATATATAAATATAATTTACATATATTATTAATTGTAAATTAAATTTTACAAGTTAATTTAGAATAATTATTAAAGAAAACCATCACTATAATTGATACACATATTATTGATGTTAAACTAAAATTACGAAAACAGAGGAAAAAAATTTAATTATGATAATAAAAAACCAAAGAAATTGTAGTAAATTATGATTAATTGGATCTTTCGAACTATTAACTCGAAAGACAAAATAACCTTATTTACAGCACTACTGCGCTAGACTATGATGGAGAAGTTGAAAATTTGTTCAAGACTCATTTGTTATCAAAAACTAATTGGCACCCAGTTGAATATGAATTCAATTTCATACTCGCTTGTCAGTAAATCAAAGATTTATATAGCTCTAACTGTGTTAATATGAAATTCTAGTTTTTTGTCATTTAAATAAATGTTAAAAATTAGAAAAAGAAAAGAGTATGAGCAGAAAACATGTTCTAGTAAAATAGTTCTAAAAACGAAACATATATATATATATATATGTTATGTGTATATGTATATATGTATGTATGTATGTATGTATGTATGTATGGATGCATGTGTATACATATATATGTATGTACAAGAACAACACTACAAAATAAAACAACCGTATTAAAAATGTCGTATTTTTTGTGACCACTTATACAAAATATACAGTTAAAAATTTACACAATTACATGGGTATATAGTACTAAGGGAGAGAAGCGGGAATACAATTTGCGAGAAAATAAAATTTAATTTTTAAAACACAATATATTTTCAAAGCGTTGTCACATAAGGAAATTACTGTTAAATCTGCACAAGTAGAGTTCTATATTTATAACAATTGGCCGAAGCATAGATGCTTCAATCTGCGATATACATTCCGTCCGACTTATATTCCATATCCTTCCTCTCTAGATGCGTATGTGTACAAATTTCAGATACACAGACGTTTTAAGTGTAAACGTCTTTTCTACTAAACATTCGTCGAGATGATTTGAGAAGTAAGATTATGATAAAAGAAACCTCTAACATATATCGGTAAATGTTGTCTAGTTCGTGAACGTTGCCTTTTCGACATGATAAGTGGTGTGTGCATCAATTGTCTAAGTCCACGCATAAAGCAAACGCCCTTATCGGTGTAAAAACAGTTATAACCAGATGAACTTAGCATCTCAGAAATTCAGTGCCCATTAGCGTTTGTCTCCCTTTGTCCTCATTTTTTATTCAGTTGCGCACTGGGTTTCTTTTTTCTCTGATGTACGCTAAGTTTGCTTCATGTTAGACCGCTGTTGTTTCCTACTGCCGGGTTTTTAAAAGAATGTAAACTCTAGTATTCGGTGTATTCTGAAAATGTTTGCAACATCACCTGAACTGTGTAAGAAATTATATAAAAAATTTGAAACCTTCAAAAAGGCCGCTCATTCTGTTAGACCTGTACTCTCTATAGTAATTCAGAGAGTAATTTTTGAAAATGTTCAAATTAACGTTACCAACAAATCTGTTTATCTTAGCAAATTCTTCGGCAGAGTTTTTCTAAATTTAACTATGTTAAAGTATGTTTATGTAGACCTTCACTTTATTTTTCCAATCCTACCTTGGTTAGAATTAGCTTATTCTGTATCTTGTAATCTTTCTTTCCCACAAATCCTTACCTCCAAAAAGACCCCAAATCATTGTCATTTAAACGACAGGCTTCTTAATTTAAATGATTGTGTGAAACTGAGTTTTTATTCTCTATACCACTTGTGATGCATGGTGTGTTAAGTTTGTTGAAACGTATGTAACACCCAGAGGTATTGGAGATAGATACAACGATCGTTCCAAAATTATTGTCTGAATTGATGTAAGCTTGTCTGCCAGTCTAATGTCTGCTAATGTATGTTTGTATTCAACCTTTTGATGAAATTTTGTATACCAACAAGTATTGGCTTAAGGACGAACTCTATTGAAACTGGTTGAGATCGGATTACTTTTTCGACATCTCCCTATGTGATGCCTTGTTGCAATACTTAAAATATTTAAATTTTTTGAACTCTTTGTCATATAACTGTTCCTACGAAAATTGAATCTTCATATGGTAAAATGACCTGATTTTCAGCAATGGAGCAAATCCGTTCATAACAATAAATTCACATTAAAATTCGTCTCTACGCCTATTTTTTGGATCCCAGCCTTTATAAGGGTTCCAATTAAAAAAAGCTTTTATATGCCACAGGGTTTTTATTTTTAAAATTTTAAGATCCAAATTGGTCCTTAGTAAATTCACCATAGGGAATTTCGATCATATATGTCCGCACCACATATAGGGGCTTTTCTATGACGATAGAGTCTAATTCGTGGTTTGTTATGACGGGAGCAACTGGAAGATAAAATCTTTGAGTTTGCTAAACTTGAACCAAATCAATTGACGTGTTGATATCCTCCAATATGAGGCCTTTCGTGAAAAATATGCGTATACATTAAAATAACATAATGTTTGATGTATAATTAAAATAAATGTCTTATTGGGCGGACTGGTGTAGGGTATCTAATGATCACCCTTGCCTTAATGTTTTATCTGATGGTTTCTATTTTCTCCAATACGCTAACCGATCTCTTCAGAAAGTATTTAAGTTCTTTTAAAACCGTCTCCAAACAAAAATGCTTTAGTGCGGCTTCACGAAGATAACTGTTAGGTGGATACGAAACTGAGAGCTTGCAAGGTTTTTGCCAAGACATTGAAAGTTGGAGATGAAGATTTTGATGTTGGCTATGAACTTCATCATCAAATTACACATTTTCTTGCCGTTTTCACCGTCATTTCGAAACATGTAAAGTGTAAAACCTTTGATTCTCTCTTTGACAGACACGGCAAAACGGCCACCTTCGAGCTTAATATCATCGGGGAAAGAGAACGCGGAAGAAGATTTGAGCTTGCAAGGGCAGTTATATGGTCCTAAAATCGCAAACTAATAGCAAATAATAAAAAATTTGTTGAGATAAAAAACATGTGTATAACGCATGTCAAAACTTAAACACATAGGATTTTGCCGATAACTTAAATAAAACACTTTTTATTAATAGAATAATAACCTCTTTTCGGTCGAAAATTTCATTTTTTGACACAAGCACTCTCTATTTACACGAAAATCAAGATTTTCAAAAACCCCTATGTGTTTCACTAGATATAGGAATATAGACTAAATGATTTTTTTTAATTCAACATTGAGTCAGTTACGCTGCTTGCGTAAAGCTCCTTCAGTTAAAGATGTTTCAAGAGAACGAGTGCGGTGTTGACATTTTTATATCGATCACCGAGGCATGCGGGATATATTCATTTTGTCCAAACGTTCGCAACGCCCAGACGAAAGCATCAGAGACCTCACAAAGGCTATATATTCTTGATCAGTATCAAATTCTAAATAGATTTAAGCATGTCCGTCTGACCATCTTTGTAATGTCTGTTGTAGACGTTTTCCGGGCCGCAAAAATGAAGCTATCGACTTCAAATTTGGCAGCAAAAGTGGAAGTTCTTGCACGCAGCTTGGTGCTGAAAATGGGCTAAATCGGTTGAAGGACACGCTCACAGCACGATGTAAACTGAGAACACCTCTGTTTTTCAAAATTGGTTTTTTGTTCATTACTCATAAACTATACAACATAAACGTACAAAAATTTGAACGCATATTGTATGGGCGATGCTGTAGCATCTGTGCGCAACAATGGAAAAAATTGACCACGCCTACCCAATTTTATAGTGTATCAAAATTTAATTCTTCTTTTAATACATTTGTAACAGAAACAAGTTTTAAAAACCCCATAAAGTATACAAATTCTTAGCCAGTCACATCCGTTGATATGTCCTAATCTAAAGATGTCCGTCTGTTCATCTGTTTGTTTGCGTAACATTGTAGCATATGTTGTAAACAGTCTCCCGTTAGCGAACATGAAACTTTTATTTTGAAATTAGAAGAAATCAACTCCGCCCGCTCCATATTTTTGGGGTAAACGATGGCGGGTATAAAAGATTCCGTCCCGACCGAATTTAATTTTCTTACTTATTTGATATAACAAGAAATATTTTTTTGAAATACTTAAAGGTATGTAATCTGCTCAGATACTAATGTTTTGCTACTTTTCTTTCCATCTAAAACTAACTTTCAAGAAAACTTTCTTTTAGGCAGTTCAAGTGTTCTTCCTTTTAAACTACATCTTCAATGGAAAGTTAGAATTGAACAAAAATTACCTATTTTAGATGTATTATGTAAAATGGAAAGTTAGAATTTAACAAAACTTAGGTATTCTAGATGTATTATGTAAAAATTAATCTTAAAAAAATCTTATATCTAATCTGAACCAATCGCGTCAAAATTTAGTAAAAAAAAAAAAAATCAATTTTTTCGTTATAGAATACATTATCTTTCATCTAACGTCGTCATGAAATGTTTAAATTGGACCTTAATCCCATGTTCCAACCTTTTCAGGAGCGATATTTTGAGAGAACGTGTGCTCCCCTAGTTCAAATTTACCGTAATTAATTTTCTTGCTGAAAACCTTATTATTATTAACCGGTTCTCCGTACAATGTTGTAACGGGATATCTATAGCAGGGGATCTAGTGGTCCGTTCCAAGAAATTTATTATGAAAATTTAAGGAGCCTTTGTGTTTTTGTATGAAGTTCTATATATTTTGGCGGAATCTAAGAAGAAAATACGTAGGTTTATGGCGTTATTTACGAAGTTACTTAGTAATAAAAGAAAAACCACCATTTATTAGTGGGCAGTCATGATAGTGTATAGCCGGAGAAATATTAACCGCGCGTAACCGAACTTGATGTTTGCATGAACAAATTGTCACATAAGAACTGCAAGTTACATTTTATCAGTTCACCAGGCAGCAAGCTAGTCTCTACAGGGGTGGGCTTCCTAGGGTGTCCTTTTGGGTTAAGAGTCGATCAGGTAATGATGCAGAAGCATGCTGGTTACTTTAAGGACCCCGTTCCGGACAATGCCTAACTGTTAATCAATGGTTAGTTGTAGGGCTAGGGTATCCTTTCGGGCCGAGATTCTGTAACGTAATGATGTAAGAGCACACCGTTATCTGAAGCACGAGTAATATATCACTCACATGCTATTGCTCAGAGAGAATTTAAGTTGAATGAGCCGTTCAGAGAATAACTTTATGGTATGATGGAAATCAAAGCTTTTCGTATAGGTTTGAGAATAATTCAATGAATAACCTTATGACAGTAAAGACGTTTGTTTTTGTTAGCCTTGAGAGGTTAAGGAAAGTTAAATTGGCATTTGTCAACGCTGTATGAATACAATATGATGCAAAATGAGATTATGCAGCCTGTACTGCAATTTCAATCAGGGAAATATATCATTTGAAGATGACAAAACTATAAACGTTCAAATATAGAGTTTGATTTAAAAAAGGTTATATGCAGATAAAGAGGAGGAAAATGTAAACAGCAATGCTTTCCTAGTAGCTATCAAGTGCTCGTAAAAGGTAAGGAATGACTGCTTCCTTACACCGTACTGTTACATAAATGCCATTTTTGGTGATTTGAGTTTAATGAAAATTAGCCGATTTTCTAAGAAACTAAATTCGAAAGGTGGACAAATCCAAGTACACATTCATGGCGTGTTACCTCTATCATGCAACTGGAGACTTGCGAAACGATTAATAGTAGTCGACGGATTAAAAATGCCGCGATGAAATAACAATTGCTTGATACTTAAAAATGTAAATAATTGAAAAAATAATTTACGCGTGAACGGGGACGGCTTGCTCTGCTTTGCAACTTTTAAAACTTACTTATTTGTTTGTTTGACATGATAAAAAATAATGTAAGGCCAGTTTATAAAATGTGGTGCTACGACAGATATGCACATTTTAAATTTAAATCGTGTCTTTAAGAATTTGCAGGCTTCACTCATAAAATACCATTTCTTTTTTTCCTTATTTTCGAACATATATAATTTAGATAATTCTTGAATGTTAATTTATCATTGATTTGAATACCAAGGCATTTTATACACTGCGTTTTTGCCTATGATTTTCTGTTTTATTCGTAACTGTAGTTTTATTTTTCCAATATTTGTTGATGTTTGTTACTACATGGTTAGTTAAATTGACTTTTCATTTATTTACATGAAGCATTACAAATCTTATTTAAGTCGTATTGTTTATTAGCAAATGCAATATTGTGGTCGGTTTTACTTATTGTCCACGAGTCATCCATAAGATATTGAATTTTACAATAGCGAGGGAAGATCAAAAATATTGTAGGGCAATATTTATACGAATTGATTCTGAGTAGCTAAATTTTATGAGAGTTCTTTGTTTTGTAGCTTTTAAAACATACCAACTCATTATTTCTTATGCCAATTACACTTAATTTTTCTACTAATTTGTTTCTATCAATAGTTTCAAACGATTTTTCATGATCCAGGAATAATGCAATTATAGTCTCTTTTAAATCTACTAATTGGGCGTATTTTTCAGGCATGAGTGTATTTTTTACTTCTTTATTGGAATATTAGTGGAATACTTCCTTATCCCAGATACAGTGCTTGTTTGATACATTCGTTGACAACTTTTTTATAGCTGCGTGCTCTATGGAATTCTTCATTACGCTGTCCGTTTTTTGAATGAAAACTTAATTACTTGAGTTAGAGGGCGGTTGCTGTCAGCAGCCATTTAGTACGATGATTAGCATCCAAGATTGTTACTATGTGATGACACGCTAGTTAAGCTTCTGAATTGTAACCTTGTGTGGGCTTGGCCGATTATTTCCGTTTTATTACATAAAGAGTAGAATGTTTCTTAATATAAATGGGGAAAATATCAGCCTCCTAACTTCTATAATTTCTGAGTACCGAGCAAAATCCACAAATTTTAGTTAAGAAAACGAAGTTGCATTCAGTTTACGCTTCACTGCGCGTTTGTGCTCTGACCCATTTGGCCCATTCTCAATACCAATCTGCGCGCTAAAACGGCCAAAGTTTCTACCAAATTTGTCGACATATTAATTTTTGTGACCAGGCCAACAACAAATACCACACAGACGGACAGACATGGCTAAATCAACTCCAAACATCTCGCTGATCAAGGGTATATGTACTTTATAGGGTATCTGAAGCTTCTCTGAAGAGTGTTACATACATTATGAAAAAAGACAAGGTGAGTATACCCCCATCTTACGGCGGTGGGTATAATAATAATAATAATAATAATAACGTTGATGCCCGACAGTACTCCTATTCTTCGAAAGTTTATGTTTCTTGTGTGGAGTAACAGTAGTTGCTAGGTTTTCTGCAACTGTTGGCTTGAACCGATCAATTGGAATGGTTATAACAGTGTTCTCTGCAATCTTTTTAAAATATTTGGGCTCGCCACAAATGACTTTTTTATTTATTTATTACACTTATACAGAAACTCAACTAAAAAAAAAAGACAGTCGAGTTCAAATGACTCTTAAAGTAAATCTTAAATTAATTATTATTAAAAAACTTAGTATAAGTACAATAAAACAAATAAAAGGAAAAAAAGAAAAAAGAAAAAGAAAAAAAGCATGTACACAATTAGCACAGAGCCACACCCACAACCGGTACAGAACCCAGTTGCAAATGAACCCCTAAGCCATCGCAAACATGCATAAGCTTGGCAACCGATAATAGTTAACAACAATTAATTTTCGAATCGTAGTGACTTTTTAGGATTAAGAGCTAGTTTAAGTACGACATTGGCAAATCTCGTGTATTAAGCAATGTTGCTTTAATGGACTTTAAAGTGTCCGATAATGAAAAAAGGTGATAGACACTATTCAGGTTCTTGCAAACAACTCTGAGCGGGTTAAACAGCTCATAATTATATTTACAATGACTAACCTTAACCAAGGTAAAATGCCTAGAGAAGCGGTTAGGAACATTAAAACTTATTTCTCCAAGTAATGACGGCGAGTCAATAGCGCCGTTTATTAATTTGATTGCAAAGCAAACGCCAAGAACAAATCTACGTTTTTCAAGAGACGGTAAGGACAAAAGAAGCAACCTATTTTCATAGGGGGGAAGAGAAGCGGACGAATCCCAACCCAAATTCCTAAGAGCAAACAACAGGAATTTCTTTTGAATAGATTCAATTGAGTCTACATAGCACCTGTACGAGGGAGACCACACAATAGAAGCGTACTCAAGTATAGGCCTAACCAAACACGTATACAGCCTCTTGGTAATATACGGATCATCTAGCTCTTTGGACCACCTCTTGATGAAACCAAGAGCGGACCTAGCTTTGCTTATCGAGAACTCAACGTGCAAATTGAAACGTAACCTACGGTCAAAGAGGACGCCTAGGTCTGTGAACGACTCAACGTCCTCCAACTTGTGCGAATCTATAAAGTAATGGGTTATGAATGACTTCCTTCTAGAGAAAGAAAGCTTCTTACATTTATTTAGGTTTAGTGTCATATAATTTGAAGAGCACCATGCCACCAATTTATTTAGGTCAGTTTGAAGCTGATGTGATTGCGATTCTAAGGAAAAAGAAGAAAACAGTTTCACATCATCAGCATACATTAAGATCTGGCTAGATTTAATCGCCAAAGGCAAATCATTAATGTATAGATTAAATAAAATGGGTCCTAAGTTGCTACCTTGAGGTACGCCTGACGTAACGGGAATTCATATCAGGTGGTAAAGTTAAACAAAACCCTGAATGACGTATTATGCAGATATGAGCTTATCCATTTCACTAAATGGGAAGGGAAGCCAGCGGCTTGAAGTTTAAAGATAAGTAATTTGTGGTTAACCAAATCAAACGCTTTGCTAAAATCAGTGTATATGACATCAGTGCAAGAGCCATTGGAAAATGCCTTGAAAACCTGACAAGTAAACTCTAAAAGATTAGTGACCGTAGAACTTCCTTTTCGGAAGCCATGTTGGAGTGGAGAAATATACGATTTGATGGCAAAGGCCAAACGCTGAGTCAGAATTCTCTCAAATAGTTTAGGTAAAACACTCAGCTTGGCAATGCCTCTATAGTTCTCCACGAGCTGTCTACTCCCACTTTTGTGAATAGGAGTAAGATAACTACTCCTCCAACACAAAGGGAAAACACCTAAATTCAGGGACAAATTAAAAATCTTTGAGATAACACCACAAAGCTCAATAGGGCAAGGCTTAAGTACACATGATGGAATTCCATCAGGTCCAGGCGCACAACTGTATTTCAGAGAAGTCAACCCATTACAAACGTCGTCATCAGAAATAACCAAATTGGGTATTGAAACCGAGTTAGTTATAGGATAAGGGTAATTTGCTGATGAATCAAAACCAGCAGACGAAAAGTTTCGTCGGAAGTACTCCGCAAACAGATTTGAGATTTCAAAATCATCCGAGGAGTCAGAGCCATTAAAAGAGACAAACGAGGGATGTGCAGAAATTTTTCTTTTTGAATTAACAAATTTAAAGAAGTATCTAGGATTAGAAAACAGAGAGGATTTTAATGAACTGAAGGTATCTGCAATAATAATGGTGGTTCAGGGAGTTAAATCTATGCCTTGCGGCTGAGTACGCGAAATAGTCTAGAGAAGAGCCACTATTTAAAAATTTCTTGAACAGCTTGTTTTTCCTATTCTTATAATACCTAATTGACGTATTAAACCACGGGGGACACCTACCTCGAGGTCGGCACTGCTTAAGCGGAACCGATGCAGCAATAGCTAGATTTAATGTATTGTAGAACGATGACAATAAGCTTTTCAATACTCCCCGGTTGCGAAGTCAAGCCTCATATGTGAAAGATGAAAATTTTAGCAATTCTATATTGGTTTTATGAAAATCATAATATTTGCTGGAAAAGGTTGGGTTTGGACTATTGAGACAGTTCAGCGAACCGTCATTCTTGTGATGAAATGAAATACACAATGCTGGATGATAAGGATCCTCAGGTAAACTAAAAGGTGGACAACGATTTATATTAATCTCAGGAAAATTGGCAAAGCAAAGATCAAGTAGTCTACCATTACAATTAAAGGTACAGTTATATTGACCTAGATTATGGTCAAGTAATTCACTAAAGAATACTATAGCTCTATCAGATGTTGAAGAAGGAACTAAACAGGCAGAATTATCACTGTTACACCAAGTGACTTGAGGCAAGTTGAAATCTCCCAACACAACGACAAAATCAGTAGGTCTAGACTGCTTGGCCACTTCACAAATGAGGGAAGCCTGCTTCTTATATATGGAGATATCCGAATTTGGGGGAATGTAGGAGCATGTAATAAATAGCTGTTTATTAGGTATTCTCGCTCGAATGGCGATAAATTCGACGTCAGGAGACGTGGGAAATTCAATCGAATAGGACGGGACTGACGCAGATATGGCAATTAATACACCGCCACCAATGCGATTCAATCGGTCATTTCTGAAAACATGGAAAGAATTATGGAATAGTTCCGACGAATGTATATCAGGTTTTAACCAAGTTTCAGTGAATGCAAAACAGAAAAACTCAGTGCTTACTGACTTTAGAAAAGTCGACCGAATTTTTGAATTAGTAAACTAGTTTTAAGCTATTCAGATGATAAGAGATATGTAAGAGAGAATGCTATTAATACTTATGCAT